>BHDV01002834.1:415531-447787 GCA_005406045.1 Adoxophyes honmai | reverse complement strand
TGACCACGGTCGCTGTAACGCGGCCGAAACGTCGAGAGGTAATTAAAAAAGTACCGTGATTAAGTCCCGCGTAAACATAAATATATCTATAGTCTGTATGCTAGCAACGTGCCACAACAACTGTACCGCATAACTTAAAACCTAAAAAGCTAGTGGCTACGAAACCTGAAATAGTCAATGGTTTTATCTAAATAGTAATACCGGCGTGGTTTACTTGATACCTAAGCACTTCTGCAATTCCATTATTCCATTTGAACAATTAATCTAAAACTCGATCTTAGAGTCCTGCTAGGGCAGTCAAGTAGGTATTTCAAGAAAGTACCGCTCCAGTACCCCTATCGCGGGGACCTATATTATCATTAATTGTTATGCCGCGTGTCACAAAGCGCCGGCAGTAAATACAGTACAGGATGTCCACGTTTTACTCAACTTTAACTGCATGTTGCGAGCGAATGTGCCATTATTGCGCTCGTAATTCTGGGATTGCTCCAAAATTCGTTTACCGCGCGAACTACGTATACAGTTTTAATCGACACCTTTGATTTCAACTTTGTAATCACCTTTTGCATACATTTGGCCAATATTTTGACAGATCGGTCTTTAAGTTGAAAAAATATCGGATAACTCACGTTAAATAAATCGAGTTTAGCTCGACATGTTTCGGACTAATTCGTGGCCCTTCATCTAGGAGCCGCGGCAGCTGCTGCTGCTAAACGCGAACTGCGCGCCTCGGCGGCGGAGTCGCGCGAAGAGAGCCGTGATTTAACGTGAGTTATCCGATAATTTTTCAACATGAGTAAGTCTCATGGTAGTTTAATGTATAAAAATCGGTCTTTAAGGTGAATAAAACGGATCTATTTAAGTCTTTTATATCGAGTTTAGATCGGCTTATTTCGGGTCGATTTGTGATCCATCTGGAGCAACGCGCCGCGGCGGTGGATAGACGCGCGCTTAATTTTATGCAGTTTTATGTTTAAAATAGATCTGTATTTGTATAGAGAACTTGAAGGCTGATTTATAAGGCTCTGTTCAAACAAACGAATGAAAGTTTCACCTGAAAAAAGTGTGCAAGAGTGGCTTTTTCCAAGATAAAATTATTATTCTCGTTTGGTGAAAAAGATCCCAAGGAAGATTAGGTGTATTTATGCAACTGATTTCAGAAGCCACTTTTAGCATTTAGGTTTGAAAACAGATTCTATCGCTTAAAAAAAGAACGAGGCTTCTAGTTATTTATCCAAAGACCTTTCATTGAGCGATGAAAGTCAGCTCAAATTTGAGTTTACGGTCTAGCCTGGGAAGATCTAGGCTAAGCTCGCTAATGAAAGCCATGTAAAGCGATTTCCATAATATTTATTGAACATAATGGAAAAACCTAATGTAGGTCGAACGGCCCCTTTTTAGCGCCTCGGGGCAGCCCGTTATTGGGCCGAGATTTATATTCTGCCTACTTTTCGTATTCTGTCAACCGCGCGTATTTATTCGCCGTACATTCTAGATTTATATGTATAAGCGAAGTTTGGGAACGCTTTTTCATTCCATAATATTTATTCGAAGATGCTTCAAGTTGCCACTTGGAGAAATTTGTTTATGCTTACATCTTGATTGCCACTTATAATGTAAGCAATGTTATTAAGGGAAAACTTAAGCCAGCATTTTATGATAAGTATATTTTTAGTTTTCATTTGAAGCGGTACTTAATGATTTGTTGTTAATTATAGGCATTCCGCGTTGTGTCGTATTTAGAATAACTCCTTTCCACGTGTGATCACGAAATCTGAAATAGTCATAGTCTTGTCTATGTAGCGTTTCGTGCGCTCTGCCTATTCGATTTGTGAATAGAGGTGACGCATGTACAAGAATTTTCGTTAATGTTTTTTAGTATGAGGTTGCTGAGGTGCAGAAAGGTGCTGTTCAATAAAAACTATTCACTTAACTGTTACATGATTCATTACGTTGCATCTTCGTCGCGAAATTCACTCCGTTCGAACCATCTTCGCCATCATAAAGTTATTCATAACATCAACAGTTGAGGTAAATGCAACGCGATTCCCTCGGCAGCGCCCGGGACATAATCAGCCGTGAAATGGTCCCGTCCACTCTGCCCGAAGATTGTTTCATTCTCACTTCGCCTACGTGCACCTCGTGTGGAAATGCCTTTATTATTTTGATTTACCTTGAATTTTAAAATCTTTGTCGTAGCATTTTAGGGTTCAGTGCCTCTAAAACGTGGGGAGTCGGGTTTAGAATAACCCTTCTCTATTTCTTCCATGGATGTCGTACGAGGCGACTAAGGAAAACAGGTTTAGGTATGCTTTAGGCGACAGGCTAGCAACCTGTCACTATTGAACCCCTTCCACCTGTTATCAGATTTTAAAATATGCTGGAAGTGGCTGCGAAGCTTGAAAAAGTCATAATCATGGTTTTATCAATGTCACGTTTCGTATGCTCTGCCTACCCCGTTTGGGAACATAGGCGTGATTGTATGTATTTCTTGCATGGATGTCGTAAGAGGTGACTAAGGAAATTATGTTTGACAGACTAGCAATAAGCTGTCACTAATGGACCTGCTAACTTAAGACCTAAGAAATATGTTAAAAATGGACACTAAACGTTGGTTTGATCATTGAAGAGAATCAAGTTTTTTTTAATGCAGCTGAATGACAAATCAACACAAACACGTATTTAACAAGAACAAGGAAAAATACATGCAAAGTTATATACACAGGGAATTTTTATACCCTCTCAAAATTAAATACCACCAACATTTTTCTTTAAGTAGAATATTATTTTCAATTTAAAACTTTTCATTTGAACTCAAGCTGTTCTCTGATGTTAATTATTGTGTTAAACTTTTTAAAAGCTAACGAATTAATATTTGTTCGGTAATGTTGTATGGCTGAATGGCTTTCATCTTTTTGTCTCACAGAAAAACATTTAAATCATAGTCGGACAAGCCCGGCCAAAGGCTGTGCCAATTAACGCTCCGATTACTTTCTGAATTATTTATAAACGCTTTATGATCAAACGATTATTTATTACTTTCATTCCGAAGCGACATTTAACGAAGCTTTATTTTAATGAGTGTTACATTCGAAAATCGTGTTTTGCATGAACAATATAAAGGATGACGCGAAAGATATATCATGATCGCTTTGTTTGCGAATTTTAATGCTGTTTAACTGCGATAAAAATGCTGTATGCTGCTGTAAAATAATGACAGTAAAATCATTGGGTTAAGGTATGTTTTGGGCGATAGGTTACCACAACCTATCACTATACCTACCTGCTTAAAACGTGCTAAACATTTGCTAGACTAGAAGTGACCACAAAACGTGAAATAGCCATGGTTTTGTCTTCGTAGCGTTTCGTGTGCTCTGCCTACCCCAAATAGGGAGTACAGGCCAGAATAGATGTATGTATGTATATTTTTAATAGATAAATAAAAAAGTAAAGCCTTCAGTGCAAAACAATTACTATAAAACATCACGAAATGTAATAAATGTTCTGTCTGGAACGTTATTGAGGCATGGATCATCCATGAACAATTATCACCAAAGCGTATCAACGGAGCACAGAAACCCGCTCTGGTGTTTACACGAGGACCTCATTTGAACCAGTTATTGCAGTGTAATAAAGCAAAAAGTACACCAGAGAGTTGGATTATTTCCAATTTCGATTTCCCCTGGAGCCAGCCTTATTTGGAGTTGCATTTTATTTATTGCTCTCTATTGCTTGCTGTGAATTGAATCCAAATTACGGAAAATTCCAACCAAGCTGGCGCTAAATTCCTCATTTACTGTGCCAATTAGCTCTACAGCAAGTTTGTTATTGCTCAAATTATGCTATAATCAATAATAAATTAGTAGCAAGGAAGCTATGGTTGTGTACAATTGATACATCGTGATTCGAGACAGCGATGTCTGGTTAATGGATATACCGACATAATATTGTACATAGATCAAGTGCATCGTGTTTCATTGTTAGCGGTTAATAGGTACCTAAGTAATATGGCTTCACGAATTTCGGTATGCAAATCGTATGCATGTAGATTCTCAAAAAAAATCCATTTTTCCCGTGTGGTGAAGGGCTTAGAATAACACCTCTTCATTTATTCCATGGGTGTCGTAAGAATTGACAATGAAAATACTCTAATTAATGTATGTTTCAGGGCTAAGATTAACCTGTTAAGGTAACCTGTCACTATTTTACGTCTCTCATCTAAAGTAAAACCTAAAATAGCTCAAAGTAGTTACAAGACGTGAAGTTATAGTCACATACGTACATACATATTCTCACGCCTGTATTCCCAAAAGGGGTAGGCAGAGTGCCACGTCTAGCAATTTCAGGGTATGCAGATGGTTAAACGTGATATTGCAGTGACAGGTTGCTAGCCCATCGCCCACAATACACTAACCCTTTCCCAGAGTCGACTCTTACGACACCCACGGGAGAAAGGGGGAGGTGCTATTCTAACCCGGCACCACACGGGTATAATCATGTAAGTAATAGTCATGGATACTATATAACGCTTTTGTGATCTGCCCATCCCATTTGGGAATACAAGCGTTATATAATATGTATTCCTAAAAAGCCAAACACTGGACAAAGCCTGCGCAGTAAAGCCCAATTAAAGCACCATTTTGCTTGTCACGTTGCGAGCGTAACTAATATTTTACGCGTCCCCGCTATGAGTAACAAAGCAATTCCAGAAAATCTATTTGAACCGAGTTATCAGTGCAATAAAAAACATATTCGCGCCATGTTTCCTACAACATTTCCAGGTGAAATACTGTAAGGGAGACTTAATCGCAACGCACTATTGTGAACCCTTTTCGACCCATATCAAGGCTATAGAGCAGTTTGACAGTAACATTATTAGCACATGGCATAGGACCCGGCATGTTCCTCACAACTACCGTCTAATAAAAAAATCCGAACTAATCTTTATCGGATGTGAACAACTGACTTGAATGTTTCTTTTTCTCTTGTTGGAGGGTTTCGCCAAAGCGTCGGGCTAGGGTTTACGAACATACTTTCTTTTTCATTAAGCACAAACTTTCCCTGCGGTAAGCAAGGTTTTATCTTTTGTTACGCATAAAAATAAATTGAGAGCGGAGTTTAGAAGTAATATCAGACAAGTGTAAGTTACCGTATTGGCTTACTCTATGTTTTAACACAAAGAGAGAAAATATTGAAAGGTTAAGGAATAGTTCTCGCTATAAAACTTGGCAAGTTTTTTTTTGTAGTTTAGGTAAGTTTGCCCGTTGTCTTTTCCCGGTAAAAAACAAAAACTCTAGCTAAGTTATATGAAATGTTCTTTCCCTATATTTTTCAAACATTTATTCGATCCAGATTAGGTGCAAATAGTGAGAGGTTGAGAGCACACACTTCCTGTGCGGTGTCAGGATATAGTAACACTATTTATTCTATTACTATTCCGTGAATATCGTAAGAGGCATCTGACTAAAAACCTATTATAGTGACAGGTAGCTAGCCAGTGCCCAAAAGCATACCTAAACCTATTTCATTAATCGCTTCTCTATCCACGGAAGAAAAGGCGATCATTTGTTCACACCTAACACAACGCAAATGCACTGTAAAATTTAGATTCTTCTCTAAATTTCTTAAAACTGGCGCGTCTGAAAGAAATTATCAGTCGCGAAGTGCGGTCGCTGATGTGAACAGCTATTTGGCGCGCGGCCAGCCCTGAGATCTTGTAATTTACTCATGCGGAATGAGATTAACACGACATCTGCGTTGTATTTAGTGGGCTCACACTCGCTCCTATGATTTTTATATTAGACATAAGGCGGCTCTTAAAACCCAGCTAATACGATAGTTATGCGTTGTATTTATTATGCAGCATTGTTATTGTTCAAATGTTTTCGATTTAGTGTTATCGGGTTTTCTCCGACGCTTACGCGCATTTCAGGGCTTCGATGAAAACCAGCGTTGCTGCCAGGGGCGTAGCTACCAAGGGGCTAGGCGGGGCAGTGCCCCGGGGCCCTCGAGCTCAGGGGGCCCCCTAACCGTTTCTATCGAATTCTAGGGGGGGGGGGTGCCATGCTCGCTACGCCATAATAATCAGTTACATAGGTGTGGGGCCCCATTTTTTTAATTTGCCCCAGGGCCCTTGGATACCTAGCTACGCCACTGGTTGCTGCACCTTACTGCAGCAACTCATGCTGAGCGAAGGCCCATTTTTTGGTTCTCTTCTGTCACCAAGACATGTTGCAAAGTATACGAAACACTACACAGACACAACCATGACTATTTCACATTTCGTAGCCACTACTAGCATATTTTGTTAGGTTTGATTTCGCAGGTACGATAGTGACAGGTTGCTAGCCTGTCGCCTAAAATATATCTTAACCGCCTCAGTCATCTCTCACAATATCCACAGAAGAACTGGAGAGGTGTTATTCTAAACCTGGCACTACACTTTTACTACAATCTATGTCAAAATAATTCTAGTTTTAAATTTTATGTTATAAAATGTCGCACCGGATGAGAGCTCAGACGTACGTGACTTCTGGAACTTGGGCAATGTTTCGACTACTTAGCGCAATCTTAGTTGAAATAATAGCAGTTCTGCAACTATTATCATACAAACTAGGTTATTATTGTGTTAAGTCCGTACACAACGTGGAATTATAGCACTTGTGTCCATTCGTTCAGATCTGAGAAGTTCGCGAAAATTTTATTTAATCCATAGAATTAGTGAGGTATTCTTAGATCTTTCAACATTGGACACCTTGAAAGTGACTAAGCTACGCTACGAGCCAATCAATGGAGTAACGTTAAAATCCTATTGTATAAGATCTACATGAAGTTACAAAAGCTTACTTTCATGTAATACAAGCGCTGTTTTTACTTTTATTACTTTGAATACATTTCCAGTCTAGCGCGCGTAGAAAGTTTCAAACACACAAATGTAATAGTCATGAGAGAAAACCCTTTCATCAAAACCTACACAGCTTTAGAAAACAAAACGCAAAATAATTCATAAGTCTAAGCTGTGTTAACACACAAAAAGATAACACGGTTACTAGTACTAATCCCTCCTAATAAGTACTATTAACGTCCTATCTCTTGGAATCAATTGAAATAATTAAAAACACACGTGTTTGTCAACCGTATCATGACAGCTAACTCGCCGCTGCACCGCGGAATGTGTCGAAATAATTTAATGGAGCTAGCTGGCGCGGACTGCAATCTGGCCCGAATTTATTCACAACGGAAAATCGAGCACGAGGCCTGAAGTACGAGAAAAAAGTATTTAATTGCTCCCAAGGAACGGGGAGAATGGTGAAAATTCGGGTAGCGAATTTATAGGAGCTATTTGGATGCAAATGATGAGCTCGGTGCGGCCTCCGCCAGTGACGGTATAACCCCGAAAGAATAAGTGAGAAACGTCTTACGAGAAAAAGGGGTCGTGATGCTGCTCAGTATTCAAATACATACAAGCTTTTATACCGCGGTTTTGCTCCAGAGCACCCCCAAATTTTTAACTTAAACGCCCGCAACCTCCCGCAACTAGATGCGCTGTTACGCATTTTAAGTCGTCATCACAAACAGCTGGCGGGCGCCGCCGCTGTGCAAGATTGCGTGCTATATTAGCAAAGTTTGCGGACGAATGAATAGAGTAGCCTGGTTAACTGATTTCATTACTATCTGGTGTAACTTTGCAATAACTGCACAGAGGCAGCAAAGGAATTGTTAACTTTGGAGTTTGTAAATGCTGCTTCCCATCGTGACAAAAAGACGGCCGAGTCTACAAGTCTAATTGCTACTCGGAGGTATCAGTTGAACACTTTGAGTTTTTTTCTACGACCGACTGACTTTTTCGGGCTATCTTTATATTGCTTTTTTTACATCCCAAAGTGAAATGAAAAAACCCGTTTACAGGGTAATTTTATTTCCCTGTCTAATATCTTCGTTTACTTTGGGAAATGTAAATACAAATTAAGTAAATTGTACGGGACTTTGCTGTTACTTTATACAAACAACCCTCGGTAAATCGATGACCTGTTAATTGGAAAGTATTTTATGAGTTTAATCCGGCGCTTTAGTGACGTCGAGATTGAGGGATTTTTTCAATGCTGCGAGGTAACAATGTAGATTGGGCTTGTTTCGTTTTTCGCAGTTAAATCATGATTTTATGGTTTACATTGTAGAAAAATAAATGGCACATCTCCGGGCTGGGAGAGCGCCGGAAGCCGCGCTGCGGTTGGCGAGCCGGTCTGTCACTACCGGTTTCGCCCCGGTCTTATACTGGAACTTTCAAAAGTAGCGCCACAAAAGGATTGAGTATTGGAGTTGTTCACTCAAAGTTTTATACGTAAAAGACAAATAGAAATGCGTTTTTGCCGCCAACAATGCGCTTATGTCTCGACGCGAGACTACTTTAAGAGCGAGTGATAGGGTTTGCTCTTGATTTATATTTAGTTAGGAAGCATAATCAGAGTTTTTTTTTACTTTCTCCTTTGGCAAACCGAGAATATTTACGCAACATTTTGGGTATTATCGAAAGACGTGTTTGCAAAGTTACTACTGTGTGGAGCAATTGCTGCTTAGATAAGAGGTAGTTTGGCTCCCTGCAAAGTCATGTTTTGACGTTAACGTGGTTCGGTAGACTTATGTTATGAATTGTAAGAAGTTTAAAAAAGTATCTGAAATTCATTACTTAATGAACATTTACCTACCTCTATAAATATTTAGACTTGCTATGATTAAAAATTTGACGGTAAATTTTCGATCTACTTTACGACCTATTTTTTGTAACTAGCGTGAATTTTTTCTTAGAATCTCTATCACGAATCTACCTGAAATAGTAGCTCAGTCCAACCCACACCGAATGTAAGATCTGGATTCCTTCCTAGTAGCAGACGTCAACGACACGTTGTGGCTTCATGCTGCTCATCATGTTTTCGATCTCGACCACAAATGAGAACTGCAGACGTCATCTACAGAGCGCACAATCTCAGTTACCAAGAAGCTGTAAAAGCTGGGGTTGTATGTAAAGTATGCTTAGTCGGCTTGGACACATTGGTTGGTTGGTTTGGAGCACGTTGAAGGTGATTAATGAATGTGGATGAAGCAAAAGAGGTATGTCAGGATCGTAGCAAGTGGAAAAAGGTGGTCTCTGCCTTGGGGAAATTGCCTTGCCTGAATTGGGGCAGAAGCGAGAGGTTATGTATGTATGTGATATGCCTGCTATGCCTTCCTCCGGTAAGGCTGAGGCTGTTAATTGTATTTGCTGTATTGCTGTTTTTATCGTAACACAGTCAATGACGACGAATACTAGTACATCAAGCACTGGAAGATTTATACCTGTAGTACCGTCAGCGACAAGTCTGCGGTTGATGCGGTACGATTGAATCATATCTTAATGCAGGAGCAACTTAATCCCAGAGCCATTTCAGGCTTATTCCTTCGGATTTTTGTAGCACGATTCAATCAGCAGCTTTCGTGCCGCGGTAAAGGCAGAGGGAAGCGCCGAAGCATCCGGCACTCGCGGCCGGAGATGGCCCATTCATCCCGCTATCGACTGCGATGCTCCGCAACTATTCAAACTCTTACATTTTGTCTCTCGATCGTGGAGGGAGCGGAAATTGAGCAAGATACGTTTGTTGGCAGCGCGGGCGGGATTAATCGAACACCTAAGTCTCTGACGTAAGAGTGCATTTAAGTGTTCTGGGTAGAGCTTTGTGATGTTTCCCAGGGAAAACAAGTGGAGCGATTATTTTAGGATGACTTGAAGCGATTTTTATGGTATAGTCTCGGATATTTTGATTATTATTACCTAAAATGCAAAGACTGTTAGGTTATGAGTAGGGAGGGCAGAGATGAGGTAGTCTTTATTAGCTACTGCTACCAAGGTAACATGATGTATAACTCCAGCTACAAATTAATGAAATTAGATTATACCTTGGGTTGGAAATCAATTGGTCCGGGTCTACACGTGACAAAATCAAAGAACAAATCAAACTCAATTTAAGTTGAGCCGTGTTTGTAGCATATTTAAAAAAAATGGATTCATTTATCAAAACGGCATGATTTATGGTCAGAAACTCTTTCGGTAAATACAAATGAGAGGGAAGTAAGGACGTTGGGTCATTGCCAAAGTGAAGCCTGATTAATGATTTTAGAGGCTCACCGGAATGTTCTGGGAAAAATAAATTCCAACTTGTTCACTGGCCGACAACAACATGGGGTAATTTTATTGTCGATGAGGTAACTCTGTGTGTGTTTTTAATTTGTTGCTAGAACTAAGTGGTTGACTCCACGATCAATGTCATAAACTAAAATAACTAAAAAATTAATTAACTTTTTGAACATTCAAATAGTTTAGGAAAGGAATCTTACTTAACATTTATTGATCTGATGGACGGACGTTAGGGTTCTAATTTCAACTGTTTCTGGTTTACTTACTTAAACTTAGGCACCAACAAAACATTTTAGATTTTCCTTCCTTTGTTAGACTATTTGAACATCTGATAAAATTGTAACTACCCGTTAACCTGTCAAATCTGACAACTGAAGTTTGTTTACATTTAGTTAAATACAACCGCCAGAATAATAGAAGTGTCCACGAAACAGTCATGGTTTTGTCTACGTAACGTTTCATATGCTCTGCCTACTGTACGTATAAAATACCAATCCCAATGACAATATTTTTCAAAATATCCTGTTATCTTATTTACAATCATCCCTCTTCTATAAATCACACAAACAACCACACCAAACTCCACAGCAAAGCTTCGAATGAACCGTGTAAAAAAACCACTGAATCCCATCTCACGGCAAGCAAAACCAATGCAGCTATCTTTTAAAAAGATAAAAGTGCAGTGGGAGCTACCGGGAATCATATTAGCCCGCACGAAAAATGTAGCAAGTTGTAATGGCGGCAGAGTTGTTTCAGCTTGTTAACTCTAATTCCATCAGAGTTCGTTTACTGTTTTTGTACGTGAAGTTAGCACTTGTGCCTCGCCTTTCGTTAGATTTGCACTGATTAAAACGCTTCAACTGGCTGTAAGCGCAGCCGGCTTGCAATTACGCGCTTTTACACTTGTAACAAGTTTATTGGCGAGCGTGGAGTATAAATTGGTGAGACCGTATTTTTGGCAAGGCCCAGCAAGCGCAGTAGGACGTCCACTTACAAGATGGACAGATGACCTTATGAAGGTCACCGGGAGACGCTGCTTGAAGGTCGCTTCCAATGGGTGCTTATGGAAGTTTTAAGAGACATATGTTCAGCTGTGGACGTCTTATGTCTAAAATAATGATGATGACTTTTGGTGGCAGATGCGATTGGTAAAGCACCGATAATACATCAAGTAGATACGGTATGTCTGCGGACATGCATTCCATATAATGTATCTGGAGTTCTGTACATCGTATGCAACAATGTTCGATTTTTGAGGTTGTCGGAAGATGTTATTCATCAATTATATACAAACTATGCCTTATGGTGGTATTTTGGCACGTAAAAATTAAAGGAAGAAATGATTATCTAGTAATGAGGGTGGTTTTCATTTTAAAATTGTAGCGACATCGAATAAGGTAGGCAGATAGTACGAAATATTACATGGTCAAATTACCTTTTGTTCTATAGCTATAAAAGTTACAGATTTTTAGTAATAAGTGGGTATAATAACTAACCACATTATGAATAAGCCAAGAAAGTAGAAAATTATTCAACAATTTGTTCATGGATTGAACCACGGCACCTAATCAGTGTATTTTTTTCAAAATACAAAAAAAATCTAAACTGTTCGTGATTGTGACGGGGATCAGAATCAACGAATCAGATATTTCCGCTCTAATAAGTACATCTGAAAGATCTCGAATGGCCTCAATTTAACAACGAAATTTATTTAAATCCCATGCTCGTTTTACAATCTTAATTATGCCACCAATTTGGCTAAGGGTTTGACTTCAAAAGTACCAGTGAATAAGAAAGTTTTATAAAATACGGTTTCAATTACCGGAAATTCACGGGGCACAAATAAAATTCGTAATGATTGACTGGGTCTATTTTCAGGCTTTAGGGACTAGGTAGACTCATATCAATATTCGGAAAAGTGAGTTATTAATCTAGCTAGACTTAAGTCATATATTATGTATAAATACATTCCAAATTCATTACAACTGGATTTTTACGTGTTTTAATAGACTTTAAATTGATTTTATTAAACGACTTTTTTAGGTAGGTTCATCACTTATACTACTAATTCAAAATCCATAATAATATAAACATTACGACCAACTTACAAATACACTAGTAAGAGGCGTAACGTAACAAGAACTATCAACATTACACTTTCATCGACCTGACGTAACAATTTATAGCTTCACTAAACAAAACAACCCCTTGTCCTTGTAGTTCAAACATTGACGTATCTGTGAACAGAACAAGTTGTGAATAAGAACCCTCTACCCCGCAGCCATAATAGGCAACTTGGAACTTTTGCGTCAAAATACTTGTATAATGGCTGTTGGAGCCGTTATAGTTGGTTCACATTCTTTGGTTTGTCGCTGAGATTTATAGTTTGCGCCACAGATGAAAGGCCAAGGGTAAAACAGAAGGGCGGATAATAACGCGCAGGGATAAATGCCTACTACACTAAAACATTCCTGAGACTCGCTCAGTTTCACGATAAACGCTTCTGCTTATTTGAAAACCAAATATACATTTAGTATTCAAAACCAAAAACCGTCTGCAGCGAGATAGAAGATATTTACGCAAGAAAATTAAACCAAGCACAGAAACGCTGCAAGGTTGTGGCTAGACACGGTCGGTTCAGTCCCAGGTCTAACGCAGCATTGGCACATTAAAGCCTGATGTAGATAGGCACTTGCACTGTGGATTGTCCCATGTGCTGCCTGGGTGTACTTTGCCGAGTGTCGGAGATCGCTTGAGACTTTGTAGAATGTGCTAAGCTCCGTAGCAAGTTACGTCAAATAACGTTGTTCACGAGCCCTTAACGAGGGGCGATGTCTAAATACCAACTGATATATTGTTAAACACCTAGTTTAATTATAGTCGAAAACAACAAAGTTGTAGCAACGCTGCGAATGATTTATATTGGTCGGGTTAAACCACAGGGAACGATAGTGTGGCATGTTAACTTATCCCAATGGATGTCGACGTAAAGTTTAAGGTGCCCTGCCTATTAGCGATAATAATTATAGGCATAATTCCCAAATTCGCTTAGCGGTCGGAGTGATTTAATGCAATGAAACTAACGTCAACTTAGAGTTGAGCCTACCAAAATACATAGATACGGACTCGAACATCTGAAATCCTACGCGTGTAAATAACATGCCCTGTATTTTGAACACTTCAACCACAGTTCAACGCAATCGCGTATATCTGCGAAGATACGCGGAGAAACATTTTCGCAACGTTTTTTGGAGCTTAAAACGCGTTGAGGATAAGTCATAATTCTTTTTATCTACCACAATGTCCAAAAACTTTATCGCATATTGTACGCGAAAAAAAGTCTTATTTTTCTATCGTGTAGCAAAATTTCAGGAGCAAAATAACTTAACTCCGAGGATGACGATAACAGGACGTTGGTGTTTCACACACTCGGGGAGGACTTGTGATTTATTGCAAATATTATACTTATACGGAACCCTTTGGGGATTTATTGTTTGAAATGTCTTTGGTTTTGTTTGAGACGTCGGCAAAATCCTTACTTCATTCATCGAGCCTTTTTCCCATTTTCAATAGATGAACCCTATTGAAATAGATATCATAAAAGTGTAATTAATTAGAAGAGGCAATAAGTTAAGTGTGGAGGTATTCCGAGAACCTTTTAGTACGTACCTAGCAAAAAGTTACTCGATAAATTCATTCATTAAGCAAAGTAATTCGCCTATCTACATAGATGTATATATATGTAGACAGACTACAGAGGATATGTTAGGCAGTATGCAACTTAAGACATACCATGTCCCGTCTGGGAATGTAACCTGGCAGACAGCTATACAGAATTCCACAGCTTATTATAATGTTACATACAAAACGTGAAATAGTCATTGTTTTGTCTATGTAGCGTTTTGTGTGCTCTGCCTACCCCGTTTGGGAATACAGGCGTGATTGTATGTATTCTTTGTATGTGCATACAAAGAATAAAATTTATCATTTTTGGGACATCATTTCTACTGAAAGGTGTGAAATTGTACGCAACCTTGCCTCAAATTTTGCGCTAATCTTTTAGCCTTAGAAAGAGGCGTTGAAACCGGTGCGGAATCAGTTCCTGCGCCCGTCACATAAGTCACCCATAGGCGTAAAGGGCCCTAAACATCTCAAACAAGCATTCCAGGCGAGTTCGAGCGATTTGAAAATACGGCTGAAGAAAATTCAGTAGCATTTTATTGTCAGTGAGCCGGGCGATTCGTTCGGTTTAATAGCCAAGTAAAGTCGCGTTTTCACTAGAATAGCGAATGAAGGAATTTCTCGACTATTGTCTTTTGTTCGTTTAGCCAATCACGGGACTCGGCTATTGTGCAGGTCGTGACCGACGCCAGCCTTAGCATTCAAAGCCAGTTTTGACAACAGCGGATCGTACGATTAGGTTTTCAGTTTTAAAATCTATTTAGACCTGACTAGACTTATGCGGAAACTACAAAGAGTGCCGATTTATGGCAGTCATTGTGGAACCATTCCTTTTAACATGGAAAATTCAGCGGGATTTACGTTGTTTAAGAGTTAACAATGGAAACGTGCTGAATAAAAATGTGCTCCCATACGCAGGGCTCGTCGGCGGCACGACTGTAATCGTTCACGCACGAAATGCGCGTCACACTTGCGCGAAGATGTTTAGTTGAATACCGACTAATAGGTATGTATAATAAAGCTGTAATATTACAATATGGTGATATAGTTTACGATCGTAATTCATCGCCCGCACCATATAGTTTATGGTAATGAGGGAAGGCGGATCTTCTGAAATACGGATCAAAGTTACTAGTTCGAATAAAATATTATGGCTCAAGTTAATATTATGGGGTCGCCGGATAGGACTTCATCTCAATTGAGCTTAAAAGTCTTGAGTCTATTTTATGTGAAAGAGCACATTTCGCTGTTTTCGAATGACTCATAAAAGCTTAATTTTGCGATTTGGGCAATTAGGGTAAACGATCAATATTAGTAAAGTTAAAAATACAGCACGCCGCCACAAAGCCAAATACTCGAATAGAAGATTGATATTGGATCCTTTTTCGAGGTTCTCTTTTTAATTAATCGCTTTTGTAAAACCCAAAACTTCAAAGCGAAAGGGTATCGGAGTATCTCGATACGCTTCAATGTATCAAAATGAAACAGGCATCGTTCGGATATTTTCGTTGTCGTGCGTGTGATTGGCGTAAATATGAAACTTCGAGGGCTGATGAAGTTGGATGTGAAATAAAGAAATTAATTCAAACAATAAAACAGAACAAAGAATCACAATCTCTAAATGCGATTTTCTTTTAGTTGAAGTAATTGCACAACAGTTCAGTTTCAGTTATCTAAACTAAATCGTTTGTCATAAAAAATTGTCAGTAACGTTGTGGTACGACATAACGACGCAGTTCAGTTTAGGACTTAAATTCAATCGCTTTTAAACGTTACGGTAAATTCCTCAGGGCGGTTTACTGTTTTGGACTGAACAAGTTTTTGTATTTAATTTTCACAATTTTCCCGTAACATTAATGAACTCAGATATAAAATAAAAATACAACCTTTTTCCAAACTTTTACACTTACTAAAATTATAGCTGACTAGCTTTTGCCCGCGGCTTCGCTCGCGTTAAATTTGGGGTAACACCGAAGAGATCTCGCTATTATTTTAACACGCTGCTGTAGACGATATTATATATTATGTCTTTCCATGCGGGGAACATACTACATACAACTGTCCATTAGAAAAGTACGGCTCCTCTAGTTATAGCTGATTACTGATAAGGTATGTGTAAGTAAATCCATCACTTTTAGTTAATATGTTACATATTGTACCAGTTTAATGTACAGCACAAAAACAATACAATTTTATTACAGCAATAATAAGTCAAGAAAACACCAAGCAACATTTATGCTTCAGATTGTTAACATAATGCCAAGAAACTTTATAAACCCAGTGTGGTGTTGGGTTTAGAAAAACACCTCTCCATTTTCCGTGGATTTCGTTAGAGGCGACTAAGAAAACAGGTTTAGACATGTTGTAGGTGTCAGGCTAGCAACCTGTCACTATTGTATCCCCTAACTTAAAGGCTAAAAAGAAGTGGCTACAAAGCGTGATATAAAGTACTAAGTGGCGATTCATGTGTCCTGCCCTATCCATTTCTTAGTACAGGTATGATATAACATGTATGTTGGTAAGTTGTGAGCACAGATTTCTGAATCGACTAGAGCCGCTCATTGTTTGTAGGACCAATACAGAACCCGAGCATAATTTCTAATCTATTCTCCGTTAACACAGCCATTTTTCAATTTTTCCTCGACTCTCGGAACATAAAATGTTAAATCAATTTACGGGGTTACATTTTTCCAGATAACAAGGGCTTATCTTCAATTTCGTTTTGTAGAAAAAGCTAAACATTAAAATTGACGGTCTCTGAATATAAATTTAGATGTTTCGATTGCTAGAAATGATTACTTTTCTCCTTTGGGGGTCCAACGAGTGGCGAGTACGTGACACCGGAAGATTGTGATATTGTTATTCCGGCCGTGTTGAAGAGCTGTCTGGAATTACGAAAATTGTTTCGCGGATAAAATATATGCGTTTTATCAAAACCAACACGGAATTATTATGTCGGCGGATCCACTTGCGCCAGTGGTTTCGTCTGGCGGTAAATTGAAACTGTATTGTATTTACTCTTGTTTATGCTCTCATATCCGCCAAATAAAGATCGCATTATTATGGGAGGATTACACAGCACTGTTGATAACGGCTGGGAATTTACCACACTTTCCATGTAACATATCGTGTAATCTGATTTGCTTTCATATATGTAAGTGCTACGTAGAAGCGCCTGCGAAGTCGTCCCATTTATTAAAATGTCTCATAGTGATGTACGAGGACTTTTGCGTATTTTGTCTCCGCTCGACTTAATGATAAAACATCGATGGCAGATGCGAGTTCCAGTAACTTAAGTCGAGAGAGATGTTTATTTTCCGAGTAGGTACTAAACAAAATTCTTGGTGATCTCCTCGTATTTTATCTTGTTGTAAGATTTCTTGTTTACTTAGTTTTTCTTTGTAACTAGGTACGTATTGTAAATTTGATATTTAATAGTACAACATTTTACATTTAAATGGAAATTTACTTTACGTGCTAGTATTATCTGGTTTTTCGTATAACGAGCATGCAATATACATAATAAAATGTCACAATTGTATTCCCAAATAAAGCACGTAAAAGATACAAATACATACTATAGACAAGACTATAACCATTTTAGTTTTAGAAAGATATTTTTAGAAGTAGGTAAATACTAAATAGCACTGGGTTTGCTAGCCTATTACCTAAACCTAAAGCATACCTTCATTGTATTTCCTTAGTCACTTCATGAGTTAGTTTTAAACCCAAGACCACGAATCACAAAATTGGAAAAGGTTGTCTATACTTATGTTGAACTTGTTCAGTAGTTTTAAGTTCATCACGGAAGTAACGACTGATACAGCAATTTTCATTAACTGTTATACACAGATTCAGACCTTTTGTAATACCGTCATAAAGACTCCCGCCAACATTTATTTTTTCCTTAGAATTTTGGACTCCTTAAGAACTCTGTATGGCAAACTTGAGGCATACGTAACCGCAAAGTAAGCCACTTCTGTATCCTGCTTAATAATTGCCAGATTAAGGGGAAATTTTGTGTAAACTCGTTGCTGTACAAATTTCGACCAAGTTAAAGAGGTTACTTTACAACATTTTATTCCGAAATTACTCAATGTCAAGCGACACTATTGATGTGTTGTGTCGCTTTGAAACGTAATCGCAAGGATTTTTAAGGCCTTGCGCAGACGACAGACTACTCGCGACAGACTTTTTAGTCTGTGAAAATAGAACCTATGGAATTATATACAGTAACGCGACGCGCAAAATGTACGGCGTACATTGCATACAATCCACGCAGACTTTTTGTGCGCCGCAGACTCGATCGCACAAAAGTCTGTCGTCTGCGCTGCCCGTTAAATGCGTTAGCATAGTGTGGTGGTGGGATTACTAGGTCTTGTGTATTGTGTTCCTCCAACGTGTAAGCGGAGGAGCTAATCAAACACATTTATAACATAAACTTAGCAACGTCGTGGGTGAGCAAAGTTATTGTTATTGTTCATTGTTCTTTTATTTTTACTATGAGTGGGTCTCACCGTAGTGTCATTTTCAGATATGAACACTATTGCTAGCCCTCTCCGATGTGCGTATAGTGCCGTAGTCTTCACTAGATCCGATTTAAGTATGCTAGACTGGATAAATATAAATATAATATGGAAAAATATTTTTTTTTGTAATTAACTTTTTTTGAAAAAATGACTTTCTGCCAAGTTTCTTGCGGCGCATTCTTCTTGGCAATGATGGTCTTTCCGAAGCGCTGGTAAAATCAAAAATGACGTGTAAAAGTGCTCTTAGGAGCCTATTTGCATAAATAAAGTTTTGAATTTTGAATTTTGAATTTAAAACATAGGCTTATTAACTCTTCTATAAAACCAAAAATCCCTTGGAATGATGCATGCGGTGGACATGTCCAGCCCAGTCCCACTTCAACTTGGAAGTTCTTACATCCACATTTGACACACAAATTTTGAAGCGCAGTTCCTTGTTCCCATTTCGGTCAGTTCTCCAAACACGTATCGCGAACTGGGATATGTTTGTAACTTGGTCGTGTAATACTAATCCAATGGCTGACATCTAGTCGGTCAGATCGGTCATTGATTACACGTCTAAATTGCGAACAGTGGCAAATGGCTCAACAATCCCGGTTCGTGACAATGCTGCGCCCTACTGCTCCTTGAAAATATTGTATTATAATAATTCTCCAGACTTTCACATGACAATTAGTGATGTTAATTATGACCAATTTGACGATGATATTGAGTTCCGAACTATACGGGCGTTGTAACTTGATGGAATGTCGCTGAACTAGTGGAACTCGGTAATTTTGAGTTCTGAAACTGATATAGAAGACGTCTATAGGTAACGGTATTACTGGCAAACTTTGTGTCGAGCATTTAAACACCCGTGTGGTGCCGGGTTAGAATAGCACCTCCCCCTTTCTTCCCGTGGGTGTCGTAAGAGTCGACTCTGGGAAAGGGTTAGTGTATTGTGGGCGATAGGCTAGCAACCTGTCACCGCAATATCACATTTAACTATCTGGTTACCCTGAATTTGCTAAACGTGGCACTGGATTTTTGAATTCATGTGCTCTGCCTACCCCTCATGGGAATATGGGCGTGAGAATACGTACGTTTATTAAGGTTACAGGCTGCAAAACTGTAAAATTTGCCTTTGCAAAGAAATGTCGTTGATTTTACCAGTGAGTATGTTACAATTAGCTACTATGACCATTTACTGCCAGTCAGTGCGTACAAAGGCATGGTTATAACATAGGTACATACATACAATCACGCCTATGT
Organism: Adoxophyes honmai; assembly: GCA_005406045.1. Lineage (NCBI taxonomy): Eukaryota > Metazoa > Arthropoda > Insecta > Lepidoptera > Tortricidae > Adoxophyes > Adoxophyes honmai. The sequence continues at coordinate 428,158 of BHDV01002834.1, read as the reverse complement.
TTCCAAGTGGGCTAAGCGGAGCATACGAATCTTAACACAGAAAAAACCATGATTATGCCTATTTCACGCTTCGCAGCCACTCCAATCAATCCTGTGGGATGTCGGGACAGAATAACACCTCTCCATTTCCTCCGTAGATGTTGTAAGAGGCGACTAAAGAAATAGGTTTAGGTAGGTACAGTCAAAGAAATTGATACCTGTGCCATTTTGAACCTTTTCATAGTCAGTTTCATGTTGCTTTGATTAGTAGAAAGTATGGTATGTCACAGTGACATTTCTTGTAAAAAGGTACAAAGTGGTACAGTAATCAATTTCCTTGACTGTACGCTTTTGGCGACTGGCTAGCAACCTGTCACTGTTATACCTCTTCCATCTGTTTTCAAGCCTAAAATTATGCCAGAAGTGGCTGCATGGTTACAATCTTCAGCAAAAATGTATTTACAAAGTCTGAATGCTACAAGAGGCCATAAACCCGATATTACCGCGACGGGGCACACCTTAAGCTCAACAACGCAGCGTCCAGTCCACCTTTATAATAAACTACTCAACTACGGCAGCACATGGCGACAATGTGCTAACTTGGAGTATAAATCAAACCCTTTAATGTTCGGGCACTATCGGTTACGTTCGGGTCAAGTAGGTAAAAGTGATTTACAGGGCCCATAAAGACAGCTACCAACTGGCTATATTCGCCTGTCAGCGCCCCTTCGACGCCCCTCACGGGGTCGCGTGGACTTGTAATGAAGTGTATGGAACTCGTGTATTACACACAAAGTTTGTTGGGAACCTATAACCTCGGAAAGTAGGTCGGGTGGGATACTGCACTGAGCGTGCTTGCATCCGTCCGCCGAGTTCAGGCGGAATAGGGAAGACTTGTAATATCTGTTTAATTGTTTTTAACTATTTTTTTATTCATCAGACAGTGCTATACTTGACCGTGTGGTGCAAGTTTAGAATAACACCTCTCCATTTCTTCCGCGGTCGTAAGAGGCGACTAAGGAATTAGGATAAGGTAAGTATATTTTAGACGACTGGCTAGCAACCTATCACTAATATACCTGCCAACTTAAAACCTAAAAATATTCTAGAAGCTAGAAGTGGCCACGAAAAGTGAAATAGTTTTATGTGCTCTGCCTGCCCCATTTGGGAATACAGGCGCGATGTATTTTTGTATCCATGTATGCTATACTTCTTAGTTACATGGGTAAAGTAAACATAGCTAAACTATTTAATTTTTGACTTTTGAAGCCATAAATGTTGCAGAAATTTTAATATGCTATCAAGACGTAATAAATAATGCAAGGTTGTAGCCAAATCGAGAACCATCATCTTTTCAATGTTTAGGTGGCGACGAAGGGTGTAATAGTCATGGGTTTGTCTACGTGGCGTTTCAAGTGTTCTGCGTACCTACTCATTTAGGAAATACAGACCTATTTTACATACATTGAGTCATCCCCACATGACTATTTCACGTTTCGTAGCCACCTTAAGCATTATCTTCATTATCTTTTTGAAAACGTCATGGACGACTAAGAAGGTAGTTTAGGTATGCTAAGGTCTAAAGTTTAGGCAACAGGCTAGCAACGTCACTATCATGCCTTTTATCATCTGTTTTTAAACCTAGAATTATGCTAGAAAGGGCTACAAAAAGTTTTTTTTTGTCGATAATTGAAGAACAGTTTAATGTCGAAAACTATACTTCAAATGAACTGCACAAAACTAAAACGTATATTCCCAAAACACAGCATACAGCATTCATTACAAACCACAAAAAATATGAAACCAATGTCTCTTCAACTTGCTAACGCAAAAAGCAATAAGAGTTTGCCAAGTTTTGTTTAAGGGTAAAGGTAATTCTCTGAAGGGCTGTTCAGTTAGTTTACTTAGTATTAGAGCGGTTTGTTTAGGCCAGCCTCGCCAACACTAGATATAACACAATATAAATATTTCAACAACAAATCAAATTTTACCTCTTGCTCTCTGTTACCAGTCTAAAGTGCTTTGTTAGGGGGATAACAACCTGGGAAAGGCGTGTTAACAGTTCAACTAGACTATAAAGGACAAGGACTATAAAGGAGGTACACTCTGCCGGTGAGACCTCGTCTACTGAAAACAGCTGACAGTAGAAAGAAACAACAATATTTTTAAACGTAAATATTTTCGGGATTGGAGCTTCTACAATACACATGTCATGTAGTAAGTACTATTAAGTATAATTATTAGTTCAAGTTTTACAGCCATTTATGTCATGTTTGTTTTAATATCTCATATGACACATACAGTATTCAAACTTATAATAACATTATAATACACTTAACCGTCATCCAACGCCCCGACTGCTCACGCATGTAAGTCAAATAGAACAGACACTTTACACAAGCTTCAGTAAGTATTTGTACTCAAATTCTAATATTTCACCATTAGAAGACGATAAGACAACTTCCGCCCAACTATTATCAATATAAGACGTAAACTTCGCCGTAGTTGACTCTACATTTAATTTCGACCAAAAACCCGATGCTCTGGAATACCAAAATTATCAAACTTTTGCCCATTGGGACTTGCAAAGTTAAATTTAACGTCTTGAAAGGTTGTAATGTATTATTTATCGCTTAATGAAAATGTTAAATGTAGATTATTTTGTTTATTGACCCTAAAGTTTAAGATTAAGGATTATTCAGATAGCAAGTGAGTTGAACGTTTTAAAATTGGCATGTTGTATAGTACTGATCTGTTGTGAGTTTTAACAAAGGTATAAATTATTATAAACTAGCTTTCCGCCCGCGGCTTCGCCCGCGTGGAACTCGGTTATATTGCGGTATAAAGCACAACTATAAGAAACTTCTCATTTCAAACGACACACAGCGCCATCGATCGATATCGATCTATCATCGATTGATACCGATCTATCAAGCAAACTATGTTTTGATTTTCCCTCGGGAACATCATTTTTTTCCGGGATAAAAAGTACCCTATTATTTAATCCGGACTTCTATCTTTATGTCTGCAAATTTTCAAAGCAATCGGTTCAGTAGTTACGGCGTGAAAGCGGAACAAACAAACAAACAAACAAACTCACTTTCTGATTTATAATATTAGTAAGGATATCAAAAATGAGAGAACGTAACACTAAAAGCCGAAAAGCTCCGTCAACTTGTCTATGATGCAAAATTAGATACTCCATACACTAGCTCCATTACCACGTTGAACGCGTTAGATAACAATGAACGATCTTTAAACTAAGTATAAACCCATACGAATGTCAGACCCCAAAAAAAAATTAAGTGAATGTAATCATACCGTAACTAATTAATTACATACCAAGTATTTATTTTCTACCTTCAATCTGTTATACTTAAAAAAATCTCAGTACCATTCGCTTTTGAAACAAAGATATTATAGTTGAACACTTATTCGCGATATCATTTACTTCATCGGCGAACCCCTGAATATTAGTAAAGCTCATCTAAACGACTGAAGCTGAAATGTAAAATTAAAAGTTAGATTACAAAACTTAACAATTTCATCAGAGTAAATGAAGTTTGAAATTTGTATCGTTAATTACATTGTGCGGATCTCGCTTCTTTAATTATGGTTACAAATCGCTCAAAATGGACCTGAATTGAGTTGTTAAATTACAGTAATTTGTAATTGATACGGTATCATTATTACTATAATTTTTTTTCTCATATTAGCTTCAGTTCAGGAGACACCTATTTTAGTGTTCTTAAATCGCATTAAACAGGATCACACTAGACTTCATTGACCCTATAATTTATAGAAGCAGCAAGTACCTACAATAACTTAAATGTATGAAAATTTTATTAGATGATAAGGACAATTTTTTTAGTAATGGGGGATTGGTGACAATGTTAATGGTGACAAAACTCCAATTACAAGTTTACGAAATTTAATTAATCTAAAGATATATTGAAAATCAGGAAAACATGGATAAAACACCAAATTCTCGAAACCGGAGGACATTCAGTAATGATAAGCTAAACTTACGCTCCTGATCCCAAGAGTTGCCTTCTCAAAAACATTCATGAATTGACGCAGTACTTAAATAATTTAGCGAGCGAATGCTATCCACAGGGGCATCCCAAATACCCCATTCAACCCTGCACCCTGAAAAGGAAACGTTCATCTATTCAAATACCAGATTCAATTACCAAATACAAAATTTTCCGTTCAACAAAATTAGAATTTGTTAATAGGATGTAATAACCAATTAGGAAATTTTACTCACCCTGTATCCACGAATATCCCCAGGCACTTAAGTTGTACCCAACACATCCATACATGTTCTGTTCACATGTCGAGTTACTCGCCAAGCAGAAACTTTGATGAACTCGAATTTAAATTTCAAATCGCTCCGAATAAATTTGCAATGTAATACTTACCCTTTCTTGTCTTACAACTTTTTTTACCTTTTATTCCTTTCGAGCTATCTGGGAGTGCTTTTTGGTCTCTCTGTGAAGCTTCATTAACTTTCGTTAACTAGGTGATGAAACTTTTTACTTAAAAGGATTTGCTTTCACTTCAAGCTTAAGCCTTAAATTACGTTACAATTATAGTATAATTACTAATCTCCTAACTTCTTAATTAATTTGACCTTGACTACAAATATCTATTCCAGTAGAAATAATGATTTTAAGTTACTTAGGCATTCTAAGGCTCATTATTCACACCAGAAGAGCAGCGCAGCGCGGCGTAGCGCAGCGACCCGCTCCGTGGAGAATGCGCGAGGATTCCTGCGACTGCTCGAAAAGCCGCTGGAATGCGTAGGAAGTCGCTGAAATTTACATAATTATTGACATATGTATTGACAGCGGCCGACGCGACTACTCGAGCATCCTCGGGCATTCCTGCGACAGCTCGCACAGTCGCACGGCTTTGTTTATGGAATGCGCTGGAATTCCCGCGGATCCGCGGGCATCCGCGCGCATGGTTAGAGTTTCTCATGCGATAATAAGTCTTATCGTAATGAAAATAAAGTTGAAATTCTCATGACACTGAAACTGCGCTCTGCTACGCCGCGCTGCGCTGCTCTTCTGGTGTGAATTGAGCCTTAAATTGCTGCTACATTACGACTCCGTACTTCGCACTGGCGCAAGCAAAGCACACGAATCGCTACGTAGATATTACTATGACTAAGTATTTCACGTTTTCTAGCCACTTCTAGCATATTCTTTAGGTTTTAAATCAAGAAGTACCACATAATGCCAATCCTGTCGGCTAAAATATACCATAGCTTACTTCCTTAGTCGCCCTTTAAGACTTCCATGAAAGAACTGGAGTGGTGTTATTCTAAGCCCAACATCACACGGGACGGTATTGTAAAACTTCGAAAATATATAAAAAAATCCGCTAAAATGGCGGAAATACAATATCATAATCTAATTCCACAAACAACTGCGTATCGGCGTTACGGGCCTGCACAGCCAAATGCGCCGTGCTCGTGTTACTTTGAAATAATCTGTTAATGTAGAGTTTTCTACGTTCTGCCTACCCCGTTCGGGAATACAAGCGTAGTCTGTGTGTAAGTTTGTAAAGATGTGTGCGTCTAATGCGTAGAAACACGTATTAACTAGGAACAGAGGTAAGCTAACGAAGTTATATCTTTACTACAAGGTGAGATTCGTCGGTCGGGGGCCAGATCAAATGGAACACGGAATTAATAGCGCTTGATGGAATTACTGGGGGCTTCCAATGAAATAACCAACCATTAGCTCTATTGCTGGCGTCAGTAAAGATCAAACTGTGTTACTAGTGAGACACTATATTGTTTGGTTCGCGACTTGTGAAACAGAATTATAATGGTGTGAGTACTATGCGTGTATGATCATTATCTGTACCGATTCAATATTTAATATTCTGTTTTATCTTTTACTGATTACACTTATGTGTGGGAAAGTCTCCAATAGGTAGAGAGATTTTTCTCCAGACACAGTCATGTTATGCCTGGGAACCGAAGTACTTAGAGAGAAAGTTGGAAGTTGTACTTATGTAACCGATCATCGAAACTTCGTTAGCGCGATGTAGGATCGCTTAGTTCAGCTATTTGGCGAATGCGGCGCTGGGGCGCTACATCGACACCTGATATGAATAACATCGTAACTCGATTTGACGTGGTTTTCAGGACAGCCATTTTAAGTATTTTGCAAAGTTTATTATTTATTTTAAGCTGTTGTATTAAGTTATTCTGTGCACTTGTGAGTTCAATTATACCAATTTTAATTGCTCTTTCAAAGTGTGTTTATGTGATTCTGATAAAGCTATTGCAAGTATGATTTTTACTTAGTTACAATGTACAGAATTTGGGCATTCTTCATATGAAAAACATTGTAACTAATGTAACAATGGGATCATTTAAACATTTGAAAGTATTTTTTGGTAAATATTATTGTATCTTATTTTACAATTACGAATTATAGTGGCAAAAGTAACTATTTGGTGTTAAATTATTGTAACTCAAATTACAAGTGGTATCAAATTTACATTTGGATGAAAAAACATCGTAAGTGTCAGGGGAGAAATTAAAAAAAAACTCTAATAATATATTTTAATAATATATTTACTACTCTATTAATATATTTCAATTAACTGTATTCAAAATCAGAATCGGAATTCGCATTTGCATTATTACAAGCAGAGTTTGAATCGTCGGAGCAGGTCATAGACTTCGCAAATATTAAGATAGTAACTGCCGAGGCACTCCCTGACTTGCCATCCGACCACAGACCTGTCCTACGAACGCTTAAGTCCACGGCAACCACAATAGGAAGGAGGCCGGGAAGACGCATCAACTGTAAAGCGTTATCAGCAGCTCTGGAGGAAACATCCCAGATCAGACCGATCACAATCGCCGAGGACGTCATTACAATGACCGCCAACATCCAGGAGGCGCTTATTTGAACTACGCACCATGTTCCGGAAAGAGAGAGGAAAAACCTACTTCCAACCCGGATCCAGGATCTCATACAGTGAAAGCGCCAACTGAGGCGGTAGTGACAGCTGACTAGTTGCCCTTCCCTAAAGACGCTGCTGAACGCCCTGGTAAAAAAGGCTGAGAGGAAGAACTAAAGTTGTATGCTACAGAGACCTGGTAGATCTACATCGCGTCGATCGACGGATATGTTTTCTCAATCGACCAGATATGCAAACAATTGAACGCAATTCCAACGCCAATGAGACCATTGCGAGATCGGGATGGCCAATTGAGGTACAAAGCGGAAGACAGAATGGAGATATTAACCGAATGCCTCAAGAGACAGTTCCAGCCGACCCATCAGGCGACGCTGAACACACAGCAACAGTCAGCGAAAACCTAGAGGATATTTCACCCACCCATCGAGTCGAATGACGACCCGGTTATCTTCTCGCCTAGCGTAATGGAAAAGGCGCTAAAGAGATCCAACCCGACAACAGCACCTGGCGCCGAAACGATCCCGAACATGGCTCTGAGACATCTACCGCGACGCACCATCGCGGCGATGACGATAACCTTAACCGAAATCGTGCGCACCGGTCATTTCCCGATGGCCTGGAAACTCGGTCGGGTAATCATGAGCGTGATACCAAAGCCCAGTTAAAATCTATAGAAGCCGAAGAGTCATCGACCGATCGCGCTCCTAAGCACTACCTTCAAGGTGTTCGAATGGCTGGTACTAAAACATCTGCAACCACACATAGTACCGCGTCCCGAGCAATTTGGCTTCCGCAGAGCTCGCTCCACGACCTTGCAGCTAACGAGAGTCCTTCACTTCCTGATCGAGACCAAAAACAGGAAGGAACAAGCAGCGGCTGTATTGCTGCATGTGTAAAAGGCGTTCGATAGGGTATGACATGAGGGGCTACTATTCAAACTGTCAGCGATATCAGCTCCAAGAAGAATCATCCGCGTCCTTACCTCTTTCCTAAACCACAGAAGATTCGTCGTGGCGGTGGAAGACGCTACTTCAACGGAGCGCCGCATCCTAGCGGGCGTCCCACAAGAAATCTGAGTGTCACCGACAATTTATGCTCTCTTCACCGACGACATCCCGGTGATTGGCGACGTCCATCTGGAGCTTTTCGCCGACGACGTAGTCTACTTTGCATCATCAATAAAATAGAATGAAGCTCCAGAAGACACTATATGCTCTTCCCGGTTGGTTCTCCCGATGGAGACTGTCGCAAAACACAGGCTATTGCCCTGGGACTGAAGCGCCCAAAGCCGCCGCTTCGACTACACGGCCAAGAGATGCCGTGATTCACCTCGGTAAAATATCTGGGCGTCACCATTGACAGGAACCTCAGTATGAAGTAGCACGCTAAAGAGGTCCACACCCTAGAAAACTCTAAGACGCTTTAATTCTCGACGGCTTCACGTGAAACATCGGGTACGGAGAAGCTTTATTATGCTCAAAGTAAACTATTTCCTGCGGAGCAAAATGTCAGTGCAAAACACCCAAAATGTAACCAATGGTTTTACACGCTCCGTATTTCACAAAACACATCAAATAAGTTTGTGTAATTTGGGTTTTATGTATTTTGCTCTGAAGCGTTCTCATGTTCACTGTCTTAGTCACTCTACAAATTATTTATTCGTACAAATGAACAGACAGTGTCCGAGAATCAAAGTTATTAGCAGCCAGAGTTAAATCGAAGTCCACGTGGACGGAGTCACGGGCACAGCTAGTTCTAAAATAAGACACAATAATATTCACCGAAAAAAACTTTCAAATGTTGAAATTATCCCATTAAATGAGCACGATTAAGTTCGATCCCATTAATAGTTACAATGTAATAATACAAGAACTAAAAATTTCACTTCGATGTCTACATCGTATCTTTAATTACAATATAACATATTAAATAAAATGTTCCAAGCTTAGAATGAAAACATTGTAACTTAAAATACAATAGGGTCGAAATATAAATAGTCCAAAATTTTAAATGAATAACATTGTATTTCAAGTTGCGATGTCCTTAATGCATAGAAACTCTTATTACGTAAAATTTTGTGTATTGTAACTTCATTTACTGTTATACTTTGATCGAAACCATGTATATTTTCAGTTACAATGAAACTATTCCGTGTTATAAAAGTAGTTCTATTTGTGATAGAAATATGGTTCAAAAAGTGAAATAAAGATAATTTCTTGCTGAATTCAAATAACATATAGTTGTATTTAAGGGTAACTAAAGTTACAATGTTATTCATATTGGGTGTCGACATAATGTTTTATAGGGCTGTAATCTAATCCAAGTCATAATGTCCCTGCTATAAGTTTATACACAACAAAATGACCTTTGCTAAGAAACTTGTATCCTATGGTAACTTTATAATGTGACATTTATAAAATCGATACGGGAATGATAACATTATAAGTTCTCTAATTTCATCCACTTTAAATTGATGATAAATGTGAGAAGAAGAAAAAAATAAATTTCGAACACGTGACGACGACACGCTATTGTCTGTGGAAATCCCATTTGCCGCCATTAAATTTTTTGTACATTGTATTAATTAGAAATATCCTTATTCTCTGTAAAAAAAAAGTTATTTATGAATTCCCTTCCACTTCATTTCATAAACCAGACCCGCACTATTTTAAGTTCCATCGCAGCATTGTCTTAAATAACTAATACAAGATACCTAGTGTCAACTATAATCGCTTAAGTGAGTATTTAGACAATGTTGTACCTCACCTTTAATTCATTGTGATTTAAATAACCAAATCTTGTTTGATTTTGCTTATCACCTCGACACAGTTGCGCTGACTAGGTGTTACACAAACCCGATGAAAATTGCTTGTTCCAAATAAAGTCCCCCTTGGATTCCGTTCAACCCAATAAAAGTAAATAAAAAGTGCTACCTTCAAAAAGTCGGGGCTTAAAATGTCCTTTGAGAGTTTACAACGAACTCTTTAGTACATTTTCCAGGGAAATTTCTAATAGTGCTGAACATTAATACTTTGTCGCTAAATATGGCTTTTTCCTAAAATGTTTACTATTTCTGTAAAGATTTCCGTTTTTTCCGAACCTCCTATCAGAAAGGAATGGAAATCGATATTTTTAACGGTTTATTTCTCCGGAAATCTTTAAAAGTTGAATAATTACAAGCTATAAATAAATAGGGAAGCAAAGGAGAATTTGAAATCTGAAATATTTTTTCCAAAATGAAGTAACAATTAATTTAAAAACTACCCTAACACCAGTCGCATTATAGCCAAATGGGCTCGCAAGAAGCATCAACTAATCTCAGGATATAATACTTTTACATTCTTTACACCTGTTTTTCTAAATAGGATCTGGCGGAGCAACACTTCTGGTAGGTATATATTTTTAGCTTTTAAGTTGTTTAGGCCTGTGGCTTAAAATATACCTTAACCTGAATAGGATAAGGTATTTCTCATACACATCCACGAAAGAAATTCAAAAATTGCAGCAATATTCCGTGAAACAACTCTAAAGCAGAATTCCGAAAATATTGACACGGAAAAAATTAAAAGGGAGACGTAATGAGGCCTTCGGCGTGTCTCGGCATAGAGGTGCACCAAGGCCTTTGTGTCGCAAATTGAATCATAAGGCAAAGTGCTATACAGAGGGTAGGTAGCTACGATAAATTAGGTCCTACCTCCCTTTTAGAGCTCCGTTCGTGACGTGCTCTTTGTAATATAATTCCATTCCCCTAATTATCGCTCGAAATTCTCTCGATGAGGTAACAATATGGCACCTTCCGAAATTACGTGGCATGTGCAAAAGTTATTTGACGAATAAAACGGCTACTCGCTTCGTTATAGGAAGTATGGAAGTATGTTGTTGGCTTTAGAATATTACCTCTCCATTATTTCGCGGATGTAGTAAGATGCGATTAAGGAAGTAGGTACGCTTAGGTACGCTTTAGACGATATAGGCTAGCAACTTGTCACTACACTATTTATAACTCTTTTACCTATTTTTAAAAGTAAAATAGACATAGCCATGTAGTGTCGGGTATAGCATAACACTTCTCCTTTTCTTCCATGAATGTCATAAAAAGCTATAGTTGTTATTCTAAACCTGAAATCACACGAAACAGGATGGGTTGGATCGACGAGGACTATTTATTTTGTAGAGAAATTTGTATTACATTGCGGCCATTGCGGGACAATAAAGCAATCAAGTTAGAGTAATCAATCGGAAACCTCAGTGGAATGTACCTAGCTTCAATAAGTAATAGCAGATTTACTTCGTTTTTGAAACTGCTTATATTATTATTCCGAACAAGCAACGTCGAAGTAACTACATCAATTAATCAGTTATAAAGCCAAGTTACGGTCAATCAATCAATACCTTGCCGGAAAACTTTTACTTGGCTAAAGGATCGCAATATTTCTCGCGTGTGGCTCGAGTACTTACTACTTCGATATGTCAGCATAACTTGCTTTATATCGCCTTTCTTCTTATTTGTTACTCAGTTTCTTCAGGGAAAGTAAAGGCGTAAGTTGATAGCCGACGATATGCAGAAGCAGTAGGTAGGTACGAGTTTACTCGTTTATTTTAAGGTTTGGATTTCAACTGCCAGAACACACACAATCGCATTATTAGGGTTAGAGTGCTGCAAAAGAACAAATATAAGGAGGTATACAATTATATTAATTAGGGAATTATTTTTTAATATGCAATCGAGAAATGTTTACAGCACCACATAGTAACTTTGCACAAAATATATCGTAATAATAAGCCGTACCTACCTTGTATACCTCATTGTGAAAAGGTTCAGTGGCCTAAGAGTCGAGTCCTTAACTTTTCAAATCAAATTGATTCCTCTCCATGAAGCAATATCACAGTGAAGTTTACTGTAAAATGGTTCCATAACAGCGAAACATTCATAAACTACGAAAGCTTCAAATTCACGTAAGACAAGTGCCTAATTAAATTGCTCTAAACCTACCCAGTATTATCTATGCACATACAGTTTGACTTTCCGTACATCTCAGTGACGTCTGACCGCGACCACCTAAGTCCTGAGGCTATGTGGTTACAGCGTCTATTCCCGACACAGGCTAAGTAATGGTACTATTGCCGTACTTACAGACGTTCTGGAGACGTTTATACGACACTAGTGTTTGCACGCGTCTAACTGCAGCCACCGTGACGCTTTCTCTCGATGATGTTGCTAGCCTGGTTGTTTAAAATATACCTTAACCCATTATCCCTGTAGGCTCCTACGACATCCACGGTAGAAATGGAGAGTTGTTTTTCTAAACCCAACACCTGACAGTTATTGCATCTGTAAATATGATCTATTTTTATCAGTCGAAAGATACCGAAAGGCAGCCAAATAAAACTTCTCGCCTTACGTTGGTTTGGTCCCCAGACGCGCAACACTCACCAGAGAAGATATAATATCTCTATTGTTTAGTCAATCTCGCTTCTAACTACGTAAGGACGGAGTTGTTTTCTGAAGTTATTCGTGGCGATGACTGGTTGAAAACGTTCAACTGTTTTGTCGCTGCAACATGTCGTGTGCTGTTACGCGTCATTCGTTCCATTTAAGATCAAAAATTAACAGAAAAAACTGGTTGCCTGTAAAGTCGGTATACGGGCGAAAGTTTTACGTGACAACGACTTTGAGTGGTAAAATAATTTTAAAGT
>BHDV01002834.1:366648-407128 GCA_005406045.1 Adoxophyes honmai | reverse complement strand
CTTTTTGTCTTTTTATAATCCATCACTTCTCTAAAATGAGGGGTGTAAAGTATTTATGGAGTATTCCGCAATTTATCAATGTTTTTAATGTAGCACATGCCTTGAATCTTTTTATCCTATTCCCAAATTGAAAGACATTTACATATCGTCTACAGCAGCGTATTCAAATAATAATTCTTGAGATCTCTTCTGTGTCATTCCGAACATAATGCGAGCAAAGCCGCGGGCAAAAGCTAGTTGAATATAAAAATACCTCGTTGAAAATTACCGGATAACTCACGTTAAATAAATGAAAATGAATGAAAATGAATGATGAAATGTTATTTGAGCTAAACTCGATTTATTTAACGTGAGTTATCCGGTAATTTTCAACATGTGTGAGTCTCGCGATAGTTTAATGTATAATAAAAATACCTCGATATACACACATAATTGGGGTGTTGTGTCTATTTTATACAAAAAAAATTTCCACGAGTCGTAAATAAACTTTTTTAAACAAATGACGGCAGATGAATAAAAATTTGCAGGAATTACGTCATAGTCACTGGGCAAGCGACAACCGCTACCCCTGGGACGATACATCTTACATTTTTCGCGATAAGTAGCCGGGGCTTTGTACAATACTGATTTATAGCGGCCTTTAAATATATGTTGCAGCAGATAAAAAAATCAGAAGTCGTAATATGTACTCGCGACAAGCGATTGTGAAATTGATTTATGACGCGTGAAAGTAATAAATTTATAATGGCTGTTTTCGTTTAGGATTTCTCATTTCGTTAAAATTTTCATTTAATGAACTTTTGTGTGGAACGGAACAGTTAAAACGGAACGATCTCGAACGAAAATTTTATAACGTTTTAACTGCCTTTACAGAAGCTAATAAAGTATTTAACACAGTTATTCTCGGAACGTAGTCGTATGTACCTTTAATGGATCTTGTGTGCCTATGCGGAAGACAAATGAAGTCGCGCTGGTAAATAAATTAGGCAAATAGCTCAGCGTACAAGTTTACATGGCGATAATATTTATGGTTTTGTGAGAGTAACACATTATTACTTCCTCTCACACTAGCAAGTCATTTAATCACTGTAACTGCGGCTAATGTGCCACATTATTTCGGACAAAGAAAGCCGGCGAAATATGGCCCGGACGTGTTGTTATCTCTATCCCTTTTATTAAATATTAGACGGACATACTTCAGTGTTGTGACAAGAGATTTGATACACAACTATGTTGCGGAGAGCTTTGGGTATCATCCTACAAAATGGTTCATTATTTTGTTCAAGGCATATCGCACGCTGTGGCGTCTGTACAAAGGCAAAAGAAATACGTAATAAAGAGAAAGGTGGACAGTGAAACAACTCCTTTTTCGAAGTCGATTTGAAATTCTAAAGAGCTTAGCTTTTCAAAGATATTTTCCGCATTTGAAGAAAAAACAAAAAAAAGGACAATGACACATTTATAAATCAAGAATGATAATACAATACACTTAATGCGTCTCAGACATAAATAAAGTGGTATCAGTTCATTGTGTAGAGGCCCTTAGACAGTTTATTAGGTAACATTTCAGTGTCCGTGAGTGTAGAAATAAAATGCGATGGCGATCGGGTACTCAGAAAATATTGAACTAAGGACTCGTGTAACAAATGCTCACGTATCCATAAGCTTTCAGACTAAGATTATTTAAAAAAAAGTTTCTGGCACGGAATGAAGTAACAACATTTTCAACATCTTCGAAGTGAGAGCTTTCAAATATTGGAACATTGGTACAAGTGCAATTGTTACACCAGTTGCCCCATAGAGCTGCAGATGAACACTGTTTATTAAACAGAAAAACGTCAGATATACATTACGCAATATATTTGCCAGTTACTTATTCGCTAACTATGTCAGATTGTGACCACATTGTAGTCCAATCGTATGTCCACGAAGCCAATCTGTCCATTCGCGCATTAATTACGCCACGGTACTGTCTCGTGAAATATGAACCTGCAGTATCATACCAGCATTGCACTGACGCCGTTGAATTATTTATGACCATACGAACAGAAAACGCCTATGCCATCGACCAGATTTAGATTACTCATGGCCTGTGCTTCATTTATGGTGAATATTCTGGGAAACTTCAACTAGTAGCGCTTGTAAACCGATATTGTTTCATATGCGGGCATATCCATTTGCAAATTGGTTTCAACGTGGGTTTAGGTATTAATGTTGATTATCCGAGGTAGGGGTTTATAGAAATCTATCATTTTGATTACCAAAAACATCTTTTGTTAAGAACCGGGTGAACCTAAAGCGAGATTCCTAAAGATGATACGCCTCTCATGTTGTGAAGTACTAAGTATATCTATCTAAGTATATTAGTTTTTTTTTCGACACGATATTCTTCAGGGTAAGTGCTTTTTGTACTACTCATTTCAAAATAAATTCGGCTCAATAGAAAATATCGCAAAGTCAACTCTTAAATGTTATTACGACTCCACTCATTGTACTGGAATACAATTGATCATGAAATTTATAAATTTCACTCCAGTGTTCAGCATTTTAGTGAGGTACGGATAAACAATTCAACTTTGCTTTTTTTTTTCAAACATTGTCTGTGTCTATGACTATGTATGCATTAGCATATAAAACAAGAAGTCCCCTTATGTGCGTAAAATGTTCACATGAGAACAATGTGAAACACAGTATTAACCGTAACGTGGCTCACGTTTCCTAACACTGATATATCTTATGCACCTTACCACACCTTATATCCTTGACGTATTTCGACATACACGGGTATGCGTGTCTTTGTCGATATTTTATTACTTTGACAAGGAAAACAACGTGTTCAACAATTTTGACTTCAACGTTCTAGATTACGTTAGATCACTATTTAATTATTTAGAGGTACTTTGCTTAAAGCTGTTAATTTAAGATGACACTGGAATAAAATATTAAAAGTGTCAATGAAAGACATCTACACGACATAAAAGCTCTCTCTTGTGGATATAAAATTCACCTAACACGTTCAAACCTTAACTTTGGCATGATCACAGAAGAGATGCGGTATTTTGTATTTTTGTGTGTGAATAGATATTATGATTGATCCGGATGATTCATATCTCTATTAATCAATCCTTATCAAAGTAACTATTGAATATAAGATTGTTAAATCGTTGGTGTTCAATAGGCTTAGGACTTTTGGATGCTCTCCGTGGTTCTAGAATCCATGGAGTCGCCATTTATGTTAAAATTTCAAATAAGATTTTTTTCTAAGTCCAAAAAATTGTCTAGTAAAATATGTATTAGCTTAAACATAATAATTTACTATAATTATTAAAACTAAACTAAACTATTAAAACAAAAATATCTTCTCGCAGCTAATAGGCATTTTTTATACGGCACTATTGAAACCCCGATGAGGTACTGTAACTTGTGTAGAGTTATGATAAAATGAATTAGAAACTGATATATCGGCATAAATCATGATACTTATTTTTACACTTTGATTTGACGTTGTCAAAAATATTTAAAATAATGGCAACTCCATGGATTCTAGAACCACGGCGAGTATCCAAAAGTCCTAAGCCTAGTGTTCAATTAAACGAGTTAAAGCCCCGAATACGCGAAAACCATTATTTAAAATTACTTCAAATAACGCTGCTCCGGACCTAGCCACCAACCTGGAGAGTAAGGACTTTCTAAAGCAGAATTAATATCCATTTAACTAATTATCTGGCTTTTTGCCGAGTTACCGCCTCATCCTTCCATTCCTAGTAATTTCTGTTTCCACGTTCAGATTTAATCGTTACTGTAAAATATCTGCCTTGTGGAGTCGAGTTTAAAATAACACTTTAACATATTCTTCCGTAGAAGGATTCATCCTTTCCTTACTAATATTATAAATCGGAAAGTGAGTTTGTTTGTTTGTTCCACTTTCACGCTGTAACTACTGAACCGATTGGTTTGAAATTTTGCAGACGTAAAGTTAGAAGTCCGGATTAAATAATTGGGTACTTTTCATCCCAGAAAAAATTGATGTTCTCGAGGGAATATTCACTTTATACCGCAATACAACCAAATTCCACGCGGGCGAAGCCGCGGGCGGAAAGCTAGTTTTAAATATCTTAACTAAAGACCTAAAAAAGTATTTGTTAAAGTTAGTTAGTTGGCACGTTAACAAACAGTTAAGGACTTAAGTTAAAATCATCGTCTAGATAAACCGCCAGTTAAGAAGCAACAGCACAAGATTTAATCATATCGAATAATGGCCTCCATTCAAGTCTGTATTCATTGGTCCTATTTCGCGATTGTAATTTGCAACTGAGTTAAGCTCATTCATTGGCCGAAATAGCAGCGCGTTTGCAATCTCAATTAAATAACGCAAATTTGCAGGCTCGCCACTGATTGAAACGCAACGGTTACGTCAGTCAATTTACTCGAACGCATTCGGTTGGAGAGCGATTCTGAGTTAATCATAAGCTATATTAAAAGTTGTATCGTTTTATTATTTTTAACAAAAATAGGGCTGATTTTAATAAGTCGTCAACGTAACGGATTGTTTGTTCTTTTATCTGTAGCATTGCAGTTTTCAAATAATGTACCGATTTAGATGACTGGTTACGCTGCGCTGTGCTATGTGCCAAAGAGGTGGATAAGCTGAGGTACGGCTGGCTGCTACTTTCTTCTGCCACACGGTTAGTTATTAAGTTACGAATGAAGATTCATGATGAAAAAATAGAAAAAGGTTTCTACTTTTTATGTTTATGTGATAAGCTAAGTGTGATAATGTTTGCTAGGCAGGGTAACTAGCTTATTTGTCAGATTTAGTAATATTATACGCAAATATAATGTAGACAGTATGAGTTTTTCTACATTAATACCTAGGTACAAAGATCACGGTGGTCAATTCCAATTATCAAAGTTAAATGCTGAAAATGATTATAACAAGAAACGTGGCACTGGATTTTTGAATTCATGTGCTCTGCCTACCCCTTTTGGGAATACAGGCGTGAGAATATGTATGTATGTATGTATTATAACAAGAAAGTTGCACAGTTGAGTTCGAACATGTTATAAACTTATAAATATCATGCCAATTGCTATATTGCTAGGTAGATATTAGTTGGTAGTAATCGAATTCATAGAAAAATAGCCACTAGAGAGACAATGCTGGCCACCCAGTCCCGCAAACCATTAGTAGCTTGTCACTTATAAATGTCAACCGTCAATGTCACAGAAACTGTACAGAGCCAAAAACCATAGAAGAAAAAGCCACTAGCGTTAGGGTCAATTCACACCAAAAGAGCAGCGCAGCGCGGCGTAGCGCAGCGACCCGCTCCGTGGAATGAGAATTTCAACTTTATTTTCATTACAATAACACTTATTATCGCATGAGAAACTCTAACGATGCGCGCGCATACCCGCGTATCCATGGTGATAACAACGCATTCCATAAACGAAGCCGTGCGACTGCGCGAGCCTTCGCAGGAATGCCCGAGGATGCTCGAGCAGTCGCGACGGCCGCTGTCAATACATATGTCAATATGTCAATAATTATGTAAATTCCGGCGACTTCCTACGCATTCCAGCGGCTTCTCGAACAGTCGCAGGAATCGTCGCGCATTCTCCACGGAGCGGGTCGCTGCGCTACACCGCGCTGCGCTGCTCTTTTGGTGGGAATTGACCCTTACGCGCGATCTTGGGCCGGCCAATAAGAGCACAGCGATCGCCAGAATGGTTTGGCGGAATACCTAGTCTTCGAACAACCAAAATGACATTAGAAATCCAGTCTTGTTAAATACAAGAACATTATAGGTAATAACTTGATAATTTACAATTCAAAGTGTATTTACAACCAAGCTTTCGATTGCGCCGTTAATATTATAACTCATCCATTAGCCGGCCGCAAGAGCCAATAACCACTTGTTTCCTTTTTTTGCTTCTGTCCGGTTCAACGTCGCAAATTGTAATAAAACAAAGGTCAAAGTGTAACTCTTACAACTCGCGAACAACGAAATTAGGCCCACAGCCAGACACAAATAACTAACCGTGATATTACTTCTTTCTCACTGAAACCAGATATTTTGGTACATTTTTAAGGGTTCTGTACCTCTTAATAAAAATAACCCTTATTAGATGACTCTGTAATATCCATCTCGTTGTGTATCTATCTGTATGTCTGATCGGCTGTCTGTCAAGACCTTCTTTTTAGGAACGCAGATAAATGATATTGAAATTGACTTTAAAATACAAAAAAGTGAGTGTCATTCTCATTTTATGCCTCAGATAAGACTCTAGCTATCTTTTTTTTTCGTAGAAGTTTAGAAACTTTGCATTATATAACACAGGTTAACACTAAGAAAATATTACATTACACCTACGTAAGGTATTTGAAGGTTCTTTCAATCATAACGTAGTTGTTCAAAAGACATAAGGGTTCGCAAAGAACTTATCTCGAATGGTTTTTCGTGTGGTGTTGGCTTTAGAATAACACCTCTCCATTTCTTTCGTGGATATCGTAAGAAGAAACTAAGGAAATTATGTTGAGGAAGGTATGATTTATTTATGCACAACTGTCTAGCAACCTGTCGTTATTTTACCTCTAACATCTGTTTATGAACTTAAAATTAATCTAGAAGTAGCTGTGAAGCGTGGAATAGCCATGGTTTTTACTATGTTACTTTTCATTATGCTCTGCCTACCCCATTTGGGAATACAGGCGAGATGTATGCATGTATTTCCAGCTATCATGCTTACTTGCACGCTGCCTTCCTATAGTACCTTAGTATTTACAAACACAATAGTAAGAAAACTATAGCTTCAACTTAATTAAATAACAACGGATTGGGTACATTGTACGTAATTATAGTACTTGGTTGTAGATATAAGCGGACAGCCTGTTTTTAATTAACTAAGAGCTAGGTGCTTCTCCTCACCTTCGTCGTCAATAATTGCCTTCGTTAACTATATATAAGACAAACACACATACATCAAGCCTGTATTCTCAAGCGGGGTAGGAAAAACACAAGGAACGTTATATACTCAAAATCATGAATCATGATTCACGCTTTGCATCCACAAAACAATGTTTTTAGATATTTAAGTTACCCTCGGCAGATAAGACACACGTAAGAAAAACTCATGAATGTCGTGAGTTATTCAACCTTGGATGAAATGGATAGGACTTAAGTTGTTAACCGTGTGGTGTCTGATTTAGACTAACACCTTTCCATTTCTTCCGTGGGTGTCGTAAGAGGCAACTAAAGAAATATGTTTAGGCATAATTGTATACCCAAAAGGCGACAGACTAGTAACTATTATAGATCTTCCATCTATGTTTAGACATACGTAACGTAACGTAATGAAATAAAATCAAAACGTTGTCCCTACTCTGCCTTCAACGTTTCGAAATTATAGGCATGATGTATGATTAAGTTCTATCTTCTAATGAAAAGTGTTTTCTAAATGAAAAATGCTCGTGTCTCATTGTTTTTCCGTATTAAAATACAGAATGTACTGCAAGCCACTTTATAATCAACGCTTTCAAAAGAGAAAATCTTATGAGGATTAACGTTCCCGCGGCGTCTTAGATATCAGGAACAAGTAACAAGTCTCAAGTAAGTTGCGTTGCCAGGAGCAGAGATTACCGGAATAGAGTTGGGAAGGATTAGCCGGGAATCTACTTGCCTAATACTCTTTGACGCGGGCTCTAGGTGCAACACTGTTGCCCGCAAATTAAGAGGTGTTATATTGTTCACAATGGCGGGGAAACAATACAAAAATATAATGCGCGCTCTACACTCGCGACGCGAACACCCGCGAACGCCCGCGAAAGCCGCGAATCGCGAGTGTAGATGTTGTTCACGCCTTGCGTTCGCGTTTAGTTATTATGCGTGAGCCGCTGCGTAAATTCACGCCGTGAATTCACGGCGCGACTTCGCGCCGCGAGTGTAGAGCGGGCTTAAGGACAAGCCACCGAAACAAACGAATCCTCCGAAAGATTTATACGTCAATCATCAAATCGGCCCACGTTCAACGCTTGCCGGGTAAAAGGCTTTGTATTTTCACGCTTAACATCCATCTCTGTTTGTCAAATGTCATTCAACCCAGTAGAGTTGCCCGTTCAGTGATCTTTGACACAATGAAACACCAGCTACATTTTGACCATCTGTCCTCTATTGGTCTTGTGATATTGATATCTCTAACATCAAAGGCTCACGTTACCACCAACCCTGTAAACAGTAACAGCTGTAATATTAACTAATGCGTAGTAAAAAAGTAAAGTTTTATGCGGCCACAGTCATACCATTTTATATTCATTGCTCTTTTTATACATCGTCAGTCTGCGACCCGAGCAATGATCGTTGATAGCAAACATAAAACGGAAAAATGTTTTTGACACATTCGTTTTGGCGCCTTCACAAAAACTTTTTGCATTTTCATTAGATGAAGTTGAGATTTCTAACGATTTGGGGAAGTTCGGAGTGTAATGAGCCTTCAGTCTCCTTCCCCTGGAGCCTTATGAATGATGTGAAAACTCGAGTTGAAAGTTTGTGCCAGCCCTGGATTCTTACACCACTCATAAATATTGATTGCGCAATTTTGTTGAAGGTTATCTTAATGAAGATTTATCTTTAAAACATGTGATGACTTAAACATGCTTCACTTTAATGAAAGCTGCTGTTCATTCTGCCTCAGTTTCTGGGATTTGAAACAAGTTTTGTCAGTGAGATACTATTTCATGTGAAGATCTGTAGGGGACATAAACACTTATATCTAATTAATTAGACTAAATCAAAAATACAGTTTGTTAGAATCGTTAATTGAGTAAATTTTGCGAGACTTCAATATTAAAGCTTTAGTGTATTTTTATAATTTTTGCGTACTGCCGTGTATTTTGTAACATTCGTTTAGTTTAGAGGTTACGTGATGTGGCTTCCAAGACATAAACCAAAGGTATTATAGCACAACTTATATGATAAATGCGAAACTTACGTAATATAAACTATCCTTCAAGTTAAAAGCTGTTAAGATTCCCGTGGCGCAAAAAATAAATCTCGGTGCTCGGCAACGCTGCCTCCTAGAGCTATATAACATTTCATTAGCGGTCAGCCGAGACGTTCCGGTTACACAGACAATAAATTTTCATTTTTGCGGAAGGACAAGTGAAAAGAAAAGATAAATAGGGAAGGAGATTTGCCTTGCGAACGCATAAACTATTTGGTGGCCGCCCCGCGATGGCGACGCGCGAGCTTTTGTGAAGGAAATATTTGATTAGCGAAGGGGCGAGTGTTCATAGTTCTTTTTTTTACAATTTTATCCATGAACCCCGCTATATATACAGAATCTTCATCAATTCGTCGTTATCGTCATTATTATATCAATAAACGTAACTGCAGTATTTTTTGGAGATTACTTACGAATGCAAATTTAACCCTTTGCAGCCACCTGAACTATTGAAAGTACTCATTAGAGCTATGTTCAAAATTATCAAAGTTATAAAACCTTTCCATATCAAGAATTATGTACAAGTTCAGTAACGTTTTTTTTACATACCTACTACCTACCTACTACTGTCTCCTTGTTTTAACAATGTCATTACGTTTTATGTGCTCTACCTACCCCTTTTTGGGAATACAGGCGCCATTGTACGCACTGTTCGACTTATATATGTAGCAAAGTTATTGAAACTACAAGCTGCATTTATACAGTCGTGAAATGTTAGCAAAAATTCTTTCACCTGCGAGTATTAGTTTGTAGCTCATTTTAAATGATGCAAGGCCTGTAATACCGACGATTTGTTACTTGTTAATAGGGCAGCAACATAATAAAAATGTTCATAACGCTGAAATTGTATCCTTTGATAGAAAAGTTAGCGGTGATAAAGTTTTATGACATTAACCAGTGCGCGACTAGATGAAGGATTACGAGTACAAGAAGTTGCCGCCGGTGGCTATGATTACACCGTCCTATTTGCACTCCGCTTTATCCAGTTCTTTGAAGGGATTATGCAGAACTTGATATCGGGCTATTTTTGTGTAGGTATTTTCTTCAAGTTTTGTGTAAAAACTAACCTGCTAAAATCCAAATAGAGATTACTTTTCGCTATCTTACCTAAAACATACCTTTAATTTTACTACGCAGGTACGCGACATATTATTAATAGGCAAGGAATGCTGTTTGTTTTCCTATCTCCTACATTTCAACCGCTGTAACTATTTTAACAAAATTTGGTATGAAGATGTCTCTATGCATCTGAGCTCTTTGCCGAAGGACGTTACATAATTTTTATCCCGTTGAAATGCATAGTTGAGCATTTCTTAATCTTTTGGTGACTACGGCTCTCGCAATACTTTCTGCATTTTTTATAAACCTATAATTTAAAACAAACTAACTTTCCGCGGCTTAGCGATATGCAAACTCCATTGTAGATGAAGTAAGCAACTAGTTGTTCACATTCAAAAATCGGTTACACTCAAAATTACTGACGCAATAACCCAAAACATTACGTTACCTTACCTTACCTTTGTGATATTTAAATACAGATAAAAGCCGAAGCGCACTAGCTAAAGGCCGCAAATAAACATCAGCTATGTTTTACATAGAAAACCTTTTCTCGTCTCGGGAATCCTATTTTAGTTTTTCCGTTCATTCGAACATCTGTCACGTCCAAGGAAGCTTGAAACAAATTACCATCATGTCTGGCTGTCTGCTTGAGAGTTAATACCTGACTATTTTTCGTCTTGCTTGATTTATTAAAATATATGTTGAAAGTAAATAATACTTACGACACGATATACCACTTAGTTTTATTAGTTTTTATAAGTCGCCGTTTTCTATTTGAATATGTGAATGTTTATAGTTATAAAAATTGCCTCTTCTAAAATGATATTTAACAGGCCTTTAGGACAAGTAAATTATATGTAAAAATGTGAACATTAATGAACTCTTTACGGAAAAGTATTAGTTCTTATTTCTGGTTGCCTAGGTACTACTTAAAAGCTGTTGTACTTAATTGTTGTTTAGTTTAAAACATATTATGTAAATATAACCTATTTATAACGTCTTCTAAATTTCAATAAGCAAACACATAGTAATACTTGGATATTTTATCAACATTGCAACAACGAGAAACGTATGCTCCACACTATGGTAATGCTAGTATTTGATTCAATTTACTTTACCCGCGCAACCGCTATTCGAGGCATTTCACTACGAGTATTGCAGACTACAGCTTGTTGGTACTATTGCCAGCCAATTACAAAAGTTGCCCGCTGTTTTATTTCCATTTCTTCCGTTTGCTTTGCAGTTCCGGCTAGATGTTAATCAACTTTTAATGTACAAAGACACTTTTCAGAGACCGGGTGGTCAACGGGCCTTTTCGCGCGACCGCTTAATGGCCAGTGCTGACATTTCAGAAAAGGGTCACTAATTTATCTCAACAGAGTTCCGTGGGCAGCTTCGCCTTAATTATAGTTTAACTTTATTCCCGTCACAGCTGGCCTTTGTAACCAACGGACAGCTTGCCAAACAATATTGCTGGCGAACTCCCCCTAATACGGCTCTTTGCTCCACTGCATAAGGTACACTTGTATGTATTCCGTAGGTTGATTGTACTACATACGAACTCATCCACTTCGTAATTAGTGATGTTTACTAAATCAACAGTGCGTGGATGCTATAAATGAGTTTAGTTTGTTGTCCGAATTTCTAATTTGATTACATATTTTCACCCAATTAATGTTTTGCATGTATCAAACTTCGTAGGGTCTAATACATCTCGCTGCTTTTAAACTAACACTATTACGCTGATGAGGTATCATTGGTCTTGGTGACCGCAACACACAACGCTGCGGTTGGTTAATAACGCCCATCATGACCAGCACAACTTGATCTGACTCATGAAGCTAATTGGCTGACAATAATTTCGTAATATACATACCTACATACATACATCACGCCAGTATCCCAAATGGGGAAAGGAGAGCATACGACACGCTGTATAGTCAAAACCATTTCTATTTCGGGGTTCGTAGCCACTTTCAGCATAATTTTAGCTTGAAACATTGATGAAAGAGGATATAGATATAGTGACAGATTACTAGCCTGTCGTCTAAAGTCCTTAGTCGCCTCTTACGACATCGTGAAAGAAATAGAAAGGTGTTATTCTAAGCTATCTCTTTGAAATTTTATAATCTTTGTTGTACTTTACCTAAAACTTGAATTTCACCGTCCCTTTTCTCACAAATCACTCCTCAATTGATAAAAAGGGAATTAAGGTGGCCGTCAATGTAACATAGACAATCAATACGGCTAAGAATTAGGCCATTAACCCAATTTGAATTCACACCTCCATTTAGACATTTTACGTCGATTCGCAAGAAACCCTCCCCCATTATGAAAGGTTTCGCGAGTGCTCGGCGGGACCCTCGGGGGCAATCAGCCTGAAGGACAACCCACCTGAGTACCCGTGGTAATCACAAAAATGTGCTAAGAATTTGAGAATCCGATAATCCCGGCTTTGTGGAGATATTGATAGATTCTAACGAGAATTTCACAGAAATTAATTCCGCTTTAATTTCCCATTCGTTTGAAATCTCAATTGCATTTTATACGTCAATAACGCCGCCATTTTGGGCCACCTTTATGAACCGCGGACAGCGGCCCTATCTGGAAACACGATAATTATTATGAGTGTTGCGACCTCAATAACTCTTGAATTATGAATATCCTTCAGCCCACTGAGCCGAGCGGTCAGCATTTTCTAGTTAAATGAACAAAACGAAATTACACTCACTAACATTACGGCAAATAATTACTACTGCTTTTGTGTTGGGCAAGGAATTGAGGGTAGATATGCCGAGTTCATGCTGAAAGGGTTTAATGCAGCGAAACCGCAGACAATCGTCCTCTTGGGGCCTCCGTCTGATTTGCAGAATCAAATCGCACAGCCCAGCTCCGCTATCTCTTTTAAACGTTCTGCGCAGAGTAGGATAGGTAAAGGTAATATAGTACTCGGTTTTCTCGCCCCGCGCTAAATTGGCGGGTCGGCCGCTAGCTGAACCTTCAACACAATCAGATATTTCGCACTTTGAACTTATCCACTAAGCACCCCGGGGAGATCACGCCGTCTTATTTCAAACACTTTACAGCAAAATTTGCAGGTACCTACCCAACGAAGGTTTCGTGAATAAAACGAGCTGTAGTTTAATCGACTTACGGAAACAGCGATTCAGTGGCCGTGAAAAATACACACTTAAATACAATTACGCATGTGATCCCAAATGAGGTAGGTAGAGCACATGAAACGTGACGTGCCATAAACAAAACCATGGCTACTATACGCTTTGCAGCCATTTATAGCATATTTCTAGGTTTTTACATTAATATCCACAATATTGACAAATTACTAGCCTCATGCATCTTACAATATCCACGGACGAAATGTGGAGGTGTTATTCGAACTCAATACCACACAGGACGACATCGATATACAATTCTGTATTTTATACGTTCACCGCAGAAACATTGCCAAAGTATTAGCAAGTTAATTTGTCTTAACATTACGCAACAAGAAACAAGTGAACTAAACACCACTAAAGAACGTTGAAAAATCAATCACCGCAATCAATCTTGTACTGACAAAACTTCCTCCAATAATAACGTGCTCGTCGACTTCTCCGCTTAGCACTAAGAAACTTCGTCTCGATTCGAAATTTGCTAATTTCGGTGCTAACTCACGAACGAACTCATTATCGGCTGCTTTATACAGAGTATAAGTAATTTCTACAAATACATTAAGGTGTCAATTAAAAGTTTTAACAAGCTTTTGTGATTATGACAAATTGATATGTCGAAAAAAGGTACTGGCAATTTGTATTATATGTAAAATTGTTACGCTCTTTAAAAACTTTCTAAGTAACGCAACTCTTAAAAGAAAAAACGTTTTTACGATTAGACGATTATTATTATGGAACTTTTTATTGTATTTTAACCTGTTAAATTTGCTTATCCTATTTGTTTGTGAGGGTAAAAATGGGTATTTTTGTTTTTTACTACAAAAAATACTTTGTCGCTTTATCTGTTTGTTTATAACTTTGACTGTCGATACCCTTTTCCTCAGGAATGCGTTGTATTGCAAAATTATCAAATTCTTCTGCTTTTAAATTAACACTTAATAAAAATGGCCAGTAACTTTTATTTGTCTCTTGCCTATTTTTAAAGCTAGATACATTGCGGTCCAGCTCTAACTAAGCCACCAAACTTAATACCAAACGAGAGCAAAGTTTTCTGGATTTAAAATAATTCCGATTCTTTGAACCGGCAACAATGAGAGAATTCTGAGCGGATTAATATAATTGTTCGTCTTTTTATAAAACCAGTACGACTAGCTAATCAAACCGCTTATAAGTTTAAGTATGAACTGCGAAGGTAAATAAGTTGCTTCAGTGTGACACTAGACAAGACAAGTATGAAGAAGGATTGAGTATATTAATAACAGTTTTTTGGTTTAATCTATTTCTTTGCCTCCAGATGCAACTCTAAAATTGAGAAAACATAAATTCGCTTTCTATTATGGTACTTTTCGTTTATTTTTGAACATTTTTACTGCACAAAAACACGAAATACAGAAAAATACACAACAAGCTGTTGTAGAACAACGATAATATTATTACCAACGGAATATCATACAACCTACATTTCATAGTTAGAGAGGAAGTATAAATTCAATAAACAGTTACGCTTACATCGTAACATGTTGCATGCAATATCTGCACACGACACATCTAAACAATCTCAGGCTATTTACCTAGCAACTTAGCTGTGCTACGGATAACCTGCCCACTTGAGGCAATGTTGCCATAAGATTATTATATTGTCATAGCCCTTCAACTGGACGGATAGGATAAGTAAATTGTGTGATGACGTGTAAGGGAAGATGAAAAGACGACGCAGTAAGTGGTCCTTTGAACTGGACCCTGCTCGATGGAGTAGACCCGTCTCAAAGGAATGCTCTGCTTAATGGCTTGTCCTGACGCCTACCACGACATACACTATGTAAAAACATTTTGGTTCGTCATGAAACATCTTTCAAACACTGATATGATCAGTCAATGAATAAAGGATATTGAAGAGGTTTTTCTGCTTGCCTTTGGAAATTGTAGGAACAAGTTTGTTGCTTGGGTTCTCGAGTGTACGGTAAAATGAGGAACGAATCTTTGTACTATGATCTTCCGTTGTAAATTTATACAATTTTGTTGTGTTATTCGCCTGCACTCCACTTGCTACTTACTTGTAAATTATACTGAAAATGAATACCCAAAATTTTAAATACCAACACCACGCGTAAAAAAAATCGAAATTTTAAACAGTGACAAACAAACAATAAAATGTACTTTTTGCAGTCCATATTGTCATGAAAAAAAAATTACTCAGAGAAACAATTTTAATACAGTATCTGTAAAACTCCACCGGCAATTACATGTAGTAATTCGTCGTATCAAAAATCACATGGATAATTATTATAATTTCCAATGTATGAGAGCCTCAAATCAAAGCAAATATCAACATCATTTGAAACTGCTATTCAAAAACTTTCCATTGAAAAACGAGACTTCATTTTTTATTGTTATGTAACCGCAAAATTGAATTAAAACCCAATTTGTTTTACAAATAAATAGCTTTACAATTAACAATTCAATTATTGGACATTTCTACGGAAAGTTAAGTTCAAAGGAAAAAGGAGCCTCTAGGGAAAATGTTGGTCAAGGTAGTAAAAATTATTTTGCCTAACTAAGCTTAATGGTTTTGGGAATTGGGATTCGAAGCTTTAAGTTTGTGAAAGACTTACAATTTATTCACATTGGTAAATAAAGCGGATGTCCTGTCGTTTACTTCGTAAAATATAAGAACGTCAACAGAGAATCATGGCTATTTTTCCAAATGTGGTTTTGTAACATGACTTAAACAAAGCCATGAACATCTGCCGTCAATTTGCCACCAGGTTACATCTCAAAAACTGCGGTAACTAGACAGTTGAAATTTACAAAAAAAAAATCTGTTGCTCCTAATTAGGAGTACCCGAAACCGTCGAGCGTGTATGACGAGAGTTATGAATGTGAGTGAAGCGAGAGAAGTATGTCAGAATAGAAGCGAATGGCGCTCTGTTGTCTCTGCCTACCCCGCAGGGAATAAGGCGTTACGGTTATGTATGTATGTATGTATGTAATTCTGTTGCTGCTCGCCTACACAAAAAAAATCACTTGTTTTCCTAGTCAGTGGTACGGAACCCTTCGTGTGGGACTCCGACTTACATTTAGCTGTATTATCTTAGTAAATACTTTTTGTTCAATACTAGTTCTATCTTAGTAGGTAAATAGTAGTTGAGTAAATATTAGACACCATCAGCACAAGCTACATCTTATCATTTTCCCGCACACGTACCTCCCAAACACATTTCCTTCTCATTGATCACAACCTCCAATTTGTACAAATAACTCTTACGCAGCACGGATTCCGAATCGTAAATCTCGCAAGATACCAACATTACAAACAATGAGGCGATGGGACATAATCGTCTACGCTTTACGCAGTACCACGTTAATTGATAAGCGCGGGGTCACAGTGACAAGCTCATAATTCACGAGAGCGCTCATATTTCACTGCTCGGGAACTTTCATTAAGCACTCATTAAAACGGTGTACAGGTGAATTCACTCATTTGGGCCCGACGCGGCTCGGCTGGTTACAATCACATACGTATAGAATCGTGCTGTTTGAAGGACGGGTATGTTTTGATTATATTAGTCATTTTAAGTGTTACCTTATAATTGTGTTCCTTACCTATGAAACTATGAAACTGGCGTTTTGTTTGTAGATATCCATAACCCTTGCGTTTTCCTGATTAAATCTTTTTTCACTTATTTAGCAACCAAAAATGCTAGCGTTACAAAACTTATTTCCTCGTTTAAAGACACTTATAAACTATGAAAATCAATTGAAATAAAAAATGGATGGACTAATTATTGCAAACAGTTACATACGTACAATTCGGTATCATAAATAAATGAACTTGTATTCTAAATATTTTTGTGGTAGTTTTACTAATTTACGCTTTGGATTTATGACTGCTTGCTTACCTCATCTGGAAATTATAGGCGTGATCTATGTACTCATTAAAAAACAATATCACAGAAAAAGTTGGCTTACATATTGATTCCGAATTCATCCCATCGTGCAAATGGATTTTTGAGACGCAACTAAGCATTATTTATTCCAAGATCGTTAGCACAAATTAATTCAACACGTATTCCTTATTGGAATCATTTCCCAATTCACGGCTTAAGGCATGTGCGCATTACGTTCGCTCATCAGGGCAATTAATTAAATACCGTTTTAGCCCGGCTGAGGCGGGTGTCGAGATTTGGGTTTAATATTCGGGCACATACATTCCCGGCAACTTCCGAAACTTGTGACAAGAACCGAGACATTTAGGAGCTAGGTGTTGATCTTTCTCACCCAATCTCCCTTGTGTAAACTTGGCTGGTGCTCTCTTCGTGAACTAATAGCAAACAATCATTTCTAATGATCATCCACAAGTTTTACGAGTACATTTTGTGTACCTTTCTGAGCCGTTGCTTCTTAATACTTGACTTGATTTTCTGAGTAGGTATACGATGTTGCAGTACATCACGACTGGATTCGCAAATGGAGCAGACCTTTGCGTACACAATAAACTACATGGTTATTTCATGTTTTGTGGCCACTTCCAGCATATTTTCTAGGTTTTAAGTTGCAAGGTATAATTACGAAACAGTAAGAGCGTTTTTAGTTACACGCGGATTGGAGACGCACGTGGGCAATTCTATTTAAAATTTAAACGGTAAAATTACGTTGGTTTAATATTAGTTGTTTAACGTGCATTAGTAATTGGGGAATGACTCGTCTGAGTGAATATATAAATATGGGGTGAAGAATAGATATAAAGACGTTGAGTAAGACTGTCTCTAACGTCTGTCGCACGTGTTTTTGTCCGCGTAGTGGTGTCATCACCCGCCATTTACACAAAATAAAGACAAACACAGATCCCTTGAAGGAACGGCCTTTTGAGCATTTCTTCCTTTCATCATTTTGGCCAGCGTCAGATTTGACGTCAACCCTTGTCAAGAAGACAGACTTCAATTAATTTTATATTAATGTTGACAATTTTACGAAAAAGAAGATATTAACGTCTCCCGACACCCGTTTGTTTTTATTTTATAGATATGTCGGTTTACCGCTGTATCTTCATAATATTGTTCTGTCGCATTATTGCAGCAGCAAGTCACAATTTCTTCTTTCTTTTTTACCAACTTAACAATCTTCATTTAAGTAGATAAAAAATATGAGTAAGTCGTACGTAAAAGTAAATCAGTCTGTCCTATCCTGTGTAGTACCAGACAGAATATTGCCTTTCTATTTCTTACGTGGATGTCATAAGAGGCGGCTAAGGAAACAGGTTGAGTTCGGCTACAGGCGACAGGCTAGCTACCAGTCACTATTATACCTGTTTTATTTTAAACCTAAAAATGGTAGAAGTGATTACGAAGCGTGTAATAGTCCTTGTTTTGTCTATGTCATGTTTTGAAGGCTCTGCCTACCCCATTAGAGAATGCAGGCGTGATTGTACGTGTTGTAAATTAGTCTTTATTAAATTCTCTTCATATTCGAAAAAAAAAGACCTAATTGGTGTCGTGGTAAAAATAATGTTTGTTACTTTTTCCTGCATATCTTCACCTTGAATTGGGTCCCAGGTTTATTGCAGAATCTCGACGTTTCACTCGTAACCAAAGCCACGTAGTAGCTTAATCGTTTTCCACAGTAACGTGTTGCACTAGGAATTGGGTACATACATACATATTCTCACGCCTGTATTCCCAGGAGGGGTAGGCAGAGCACATGAATTTAAAAATCCAGTGCCACGTTTAGCAAATGCAGGGTAACCAGATGGTCAAACGTGATATTGTGGTGACAGGTTGCTAGCCCATCGCCCACAATACACCAACCCTTTCCCAGAGTCGACTCTTACGACACCCACGGGAAGCAAGGGGAACTAGGAATTGTGTTATGGATAATAACCATACGAGTCAAAGACTTAAAAATTAAAATAGACATGGTTGCCCTATTTGGGAAACAAGCGTGATGGTATACAGGGTGAAACGTATTATGGGTCTAAAACGACATTTACGTAGCAATAAAAATTTCCATGAAATTCTGTAAATTTGAAATAGATTAAAAAACATTCACATTTTTGGCTGTTATTACAAAAATAGTGTGTCAGATCAATATTTTGCAATTAAAAATGCCAGTTTGACCCGTCACACGACTTGAAACAAAAGCGTTCCTACATTAGTCGGTTGTTAAAAAGTGACCAACAATCGCCACCGTCCTCTTGCGGTACAACATGGGTTTGTAACAATACGGAAGCAGGGCCATTAATTTACAATAACAGGCATCCTCTTTTCATTAAATTATGAGACAGCTTTTCCGTAGTATAAATCACTTTTTTCCCGGAAACTGAAAAACACGTATAGAGGACATGGAAATGAGAAGACAAGATATCTTTAATATCAACATTATTTTCATTCGTATCGCCATATCGGTTAAAGTTTATGTCACTGTTGTTTTGACAAGAACTTGTGGATACATTCTCATACAAAAGTTATTTCCCTCGTGAATCCATACGTACATGTATACAATCACGCCTATGTTCCCAAATGGGGTAAGCATAGTACACAAATCATGATTTACAAAATCATGATATTTCACGCTTCATAGCTATTAGCATAATTTTAGGTTCAAAAACAGTAACAAGTTGCTAGCCTATCGCCTACTTAAAGTTTGCCAAACCTATTTCCTCAGTCATCGTTTACGACATCCACAGAAGAAACAAGCTTTTATTCTGACCCGAAATCAAACGGAAACCCCTACGTAGGTTCTAAAGAAATATTACTGCATACAAATACAAAGGTATACGTACGAATGCGGTGTAAAAGTGTTAAATCTTTATTCAGTAGCGGGGAAAGCCTATTAACTAGTTATCAACCAGCAAAAGGGGAGGCCTGTGCCGCGGCACGGCCGGCGGTGTGAAAAGCTATCACAAATAATCTGGTTACTGCACGGGGTGACCCCGTTTTCGGCGTTGAAGTGAGCACCGAACCAATTTTTACAAAAGTCAATTCTGTAAAAACCATTCGAGCTCCCGTAGATTTCCTCAACGTTGCTCAGATAATCTACTCAGTGTCAGAAGTGTTAGCAGAATTATTGGACCCCGGTGCAGTGAGAAAATAATCAATCCGTCCATTACATAATTGTAACGTCCCAAGCAATTACGAACAAATACCGTACTTTACCAATAAGGACCGAAATTATATAGAAACGGGATCCTACATTTTCCCAAAGGGAGCATTCATTCCGGAGTAACGGCCGTCGCTCCCATAATGTGGTTAGTTATACAGCGATGAATTTTATTAATACAAATAAACAATGCTCGCAGAATACAGTCCGATGGAAAAAATAAAGTCGCACAATCAAGAGTAACCTTTTACTTAGCAAAGGTCTTTTTAGATAAAATTCCTCACCTATAATGAAGGCGAACGCTGGCGGGCACGCTCAAAGTAAATTGAATCGACGTGCCAATAGTCGGAAGTCCCTCATTTCCTTGCATTTGTTGTCACCCCCACCGTAGGCATTAAATTTTCTTCTATGTCCCATCGCACGCCCGTTTCCGGGTATGATGTCCGGCCCTTCGCTTCTCTATTTGGGACAAAAGTAAATTAAGATTGTCCTCCAGTTTTATTCCATTGACCCTTTGTATTGACTATTCCTTGTACCTAACCCGGAAATTGTAGGTAATGGCAACTACAACTTATTCGTCTACGTTACCAACGAAAAAATATCTCGAAGAATAATAATGATATGAAAGTTACGATATTTTTATATAAAAATCAGCTTCGGATTTACCTCCTAAGGCCCAGCACCAAATTTTGATCGTTTGAATTTGAGGCTTAGTGCCATTCATGTAAAATTCAAACTTATTTTGACATTAGTCCTATAGGTAGGACTATGGTCCTTAAGAGGTTAAATATTATGAAAATCACACGAATCACCGACTCATATATTTTTTTTTCTATTTGTAAAAATATTACTCTGATTCTTAACGCTACCTTTAGCGTCGTTAAAAATGTAAGAAATGAAAATTTATTAATTTACTAAACGCTACACGAAATCCATCATTCCTTCCGTGAATGTCGTAAGAGACCGAGGCTAGCAACTTTACACTTACAAAAACGCCGAAAGTTGCTACAAAATGTGAAATATTTAGTCATGGTTTTGTTTACGTGAAGCTTTGTGTACTTTGCCTACCCCGTTTGGATAATTATTCAGTGATATAAGAATGTATAGGTATGTAGGTATAACCTGATAACCTCCCGAGACCCGGTGGAGAAAATCAGATTAATTTGACTACAGAAAGAAACTACGGAAAGAAAAGAGAAGGAAAACAACATTACTCTGCAACTCTGAATCCATGCATGTGTGAAATACCTAGTACATATACATCAAAGACCTCTCTAGCGTGGTCCAAAAACCTGGAAACAACGTTATTTATTCTACTTTCTTGGCTGTGTGAAAACAATAAACACATAAAAGGACATAATGCGGCAAAAGCCAACGCAAAAGCACTTACGCAATCCAAATATTTTATGTAAAGTAGGCATAGTTGTAAGGTGTGCGGCGCGCCGTCCCGCGGTGTCAATAATCTGAAGGCATCTCGAACTAGGCTCGCGGGATTGTGATAACGTTGAAAACGGTTTATAACACTCTTAAATAAAGTTAATAGCTCCCCGGAAGTTTTTCGTTGTACCCCCTTGGGCCATTACGCAGCGTTACGATACGATTTATTCCGCGTTTATAGACTTAGGCTCGGCCCAGGATTTCGCCTTATAATGTATTTAGACGCCAACTAGACTTGTACGAGGTGGATTTACTGATGCGATAGAATCTTTCCTCTCGCAAGGAAATGTGATTTCCGCGGAATAAAGGGCTATTTAGAAAACTGACCTGGCAAAAACATTTCCGTTGCAAAAGGGAAAGGGTGGCCACTCAGGTTGCTTTTTACGTAAAATATTTGCAATGTAATAGGTACATACCTACATAGTTTTTGTAGATAATTGTAGCACACACGAAGTTCAGTTTTGTCCGTTCTATCGCGCACATCAATCCCCTTGTCCTCAATTTTCCGGCCGATAACCGGAGCCCACCGTAATCCATTGAAAGTACCTAATTAATTGTACAACATTTGTTTTCTGGATCACGTAGATTCTCCAGGTGACATCATGATAAATAAACGATCGTATATAAAAGGGAATGCGTGCAGGCGATGCCCCAACGTTGAGTTTTTATAGCCGGGCCCTATTAATTACCGTATGAGGGCTCTGCCGACGACAAATAAAGAGTGAATAGCTTTTCCCGACAGAGGCATTTCAGCAACAAAATCGCTGAAAAAGTAGCGCTGTCCCTCTCAAGGCCACCGAAGAGGGAATGCGATAGAGCTATCAAAACAATACAAATTCGTTTGGAACGTTGAGTTTTTGCGAAATCCCGATTACGAATGCCACTCGTTATTTCAAACGCGTCACTTCGTCATGATATTCTTCAGAACGTAAAATTATTACGTGTTGGGGGAACTCGAATATTTTATACGGAAAGTTGTTAATTTGAACATGTTTATTTTCCTGCCTCACTGAGAGGCTGACATCAATCTATGTCAAAAGTACATGAGTCAAACTGCCAAAACTTTTAAGTTCTATGCAGCATCGTGTAATAAAATCGTGAGGAAATTCGACGTCAACGATTTTTCCAAAAGTTGGAGTCGACACTCGCATTCATAACGAGCCTTTGTCAGCTCATTTCTCACATTCTGATTGAGACGGACTGCCATGCATAAATCTGGTGCTTTTAGGTACTTACATTTGAAATTAAAATGTAGGGATGAGTAGAAACGTAGCTGAGAAAACGCTTTCAAGATTCACATTTTCTTGCTAAAAGTGATTGATGAAATGATCAAAGGTTTGATTTCACCATTTAGATTTTTTGCGCACTTTATTTGAGACACTTGTTTATTTAAAATGAGTCTAGTTTGATAATAAAACTTAGAGTTACCAATAGTGATAGTATTTTGTTACAAAAAAGTTTAAGTACGAAGCATTATTAAATTAAAATGTTTAGTTGTGTTAATTTTAATATTTTCTGCTGCTTACCCTAAAAATCTTGTGATTTTACGGCAAAAAAATTTAAGAAATAAGTAAGGACGTCTTTGAAGTACCGCTAACTTGTATCGATCTAGGTTAAATTAAATGCGTCGTTAACCTTATGACTTATGATAGACCACGCATTATGACAAATAAGTACATTTTGTTTTAAAGTAAGCTAATCGAAAACACTTTCAAGACATTTAAGATACAACTCCACACTAAACTTGTCTGTTCCGGTAGTTACTCTTGAAAAAGTTGCAGAAGCGTTCACATACGTGCGTCTCAAGCCGAAGACGACGGCAATCACGCTCGGATTGGTCCCAACTGTGCCGAGATAATATAGTGTCAGTGACCTGATATCTATGTGTGCGTTTAACTTCTCAGTACCCGTGTTTTGTGGGCTAGTCAGCATAAGAAAATACACAAAATCGGTTCCTACTTCTTTTCACCCGATTGTAAAATATCCCTTGTAACTGAGAACACTTTCGAACGAGTCCGCTAACCACGACATTGTGAGTAACATTTTTCCTCGCTAAAGACAGTCCTCCAAAGACGTCTAAAGTCTTCCTAAGCTGCCTAAGTCCAGCCGGTAAGCTTACTAGTGTACTCGTTCGTAGCGCGACGATCGACGGAGCGATAGCACCTGTGAGAAGGCTATTTCAAGATGTAAGCTTCATACTGAGACGGAGACTAAGTTGGATAGTTTTATAGCCTGGTACGATCAATAGATTAATTACGTGTAGACTTTATCTTAGGTTAAATACATTCATCACGCCTGTGATTTTGAATGGAGTAGGCTCCATACAAAACGTCACACAATTAAAACCATGACCACTATTTGTTTGGTAGCCACTTTCAAGAGTAATTTTTAGGTGTTAAGTTTACGTTTTTTTCAGGAATTTTTAATCGTTCCTATTACTACATATGAAGTTAACAAAAATACTCAATACTCAGTTCACAGTATTTTTGTTTACTGCAATGTAGTAATAGGAACGATTAAAAATTCCTGAAAAAAACGTAAACATAACACCTAAAAATTACTCTTGAAAGTGGCTACAAAACGTGAAAATAAATAGTCATGGTTTTGATTGTGTGACGTTTCGTATGGAGCCTACTCCATTCAAAATCACAGGCGTGATGAATGTATTTAACCTAAGATAAAGTCTACACGTAATTAATCTAACGATCGTACCAGTTCAGTTCGGTACTTCAAATAAGTAAACCTACTCAGGTTTACTTATTTGGAGTGGTAGAAAAAGATCATTTTTCTCACAATGGAAGTAATGTACGCGGAGGTAAAGTACACATTATAATGGTATAGGTTACGTTAAGTTACGTTAAGAAACCTATACCGTATAGGTTTCTTAACGTAACGTAATGGTATAGGTTTCTTAACCTTATTGTATCTAAACATAATTATAGTGGAGGCATCATGATCTGAATGTAGATAAAAATACTGTACTAAACTCAACTCGGTATGCAAAAACCAGCGGCCTGTAAATTAATATTTTGACACTTGGACGTCATTGCGACCGCTGTTACGGTTTAATCTTCTTTGTTAACATCGCCGTTTCAATGGCTTCCTCAGCGAAAAATATTCTTTTGTCGTGATTCAACAGAATTTCAATTCCCAACATTGACTCAGCTGAGCTCGTGATAAATTTGTGCAAAACTGAATTCGCTGACGGCGTCGCAAACACCAATAAATTATAGCGCAGCGCAGTTTGCATGCACTAATTATTATTTCATTAAATTACTCGTATACCCGCCCAACGATTGCGGTGTTGATCTTTTTATGGTTCCGTACCCAAAGGGTAAAAACGGGACCCTATTACTGAGACTTCGCTATCTGTCTGTCTGTCTGTCCGTCCATCTGTCACCAGGCTGTATCTCACGAACCGTGATAGCTAGAGAGTTGAAATTTTCACAAATGATGTATTTCTGTTGCCGCTATAACAACAAATACGAAAAAATACGAAATGGAGAAGAAACGTGTTTTTGGTACGGAACCCTTCGTGCGCGAGTCCGACTCGCACTTGACTGTTTTTTTTTTTTAATTTAGAATAAGCCTTTTGCAGGTAGCACATGTTTTAGTAGCGCCTTTTAACAAAAATGAAATTACGGAATCATGTAGGTACCTATTGTCTAAAACCAACAAAGGTAACCTAAACTTAAACTACCTAGCATTCTTTGTTTTTTGTATGGTATTTACAATTTATTTATTTAAACGGAGATGAGTTATAAAAATGTTCGGTCAATAGTACCTACTTGCCGATGAGCATGTATTAAGAGTTGATGAATGTGTGTGCCGGGGTCGTTTTTATCAAATGGAAGAACCTACCATTGTTAAAAATTTCGCGACGGAATTTACGAGACTCTCATACCGAACAAACTAATACGGACGCACTACTACCCTCGTTACTATCGTAATTTATTTTAGCGTGCAATGTGCGTTCAGCAGCAGCCACCGCGACTCCTAGGTGAAGGGCTATACGGACTAGCCAGAATAAGTCGAGATAAACTTGAAACGTGACTTATCCGCAGATTTCATTATTACAATAAAACACTCCGTTCCTTCCAATAATAGCTCACGGAATATTAAAATCGGATATTCAATTAACAATAGCAACGGCTTTTAACAGAAGCTTTTATTGGCTGATAAAATTATAAGGTATTAGTCGAGGATTGCACGGAATCAGACATTTATATCACGCCGCCCGCCTTCTTTGGCGAGCACATTAATTTAGTTAATGCTCAGTCCATCTCTACTCTATCTACTGATTACACGTTAACCCTGGGTATCCCCTCACCTCGATCACAGAGAGTAATTATAATCCCGGTTCAGCTCTATGGCTGAAAGTTAAGAACTATAGTTGGAAATTTTACGTAATCACGAGTGATTAGGCGCTTCAAAATGATCAATGAAATTGATATTGGTTAAGAGGTGGGATTTTAACTTACGATCTTAAATCCAAGTCAAATAATAAAAATGTGTATGTAAAGGGGTAACTTTACGCATCGCTTTTACCTGAATTAAATAAGTGATATGCGAACTTACCCTTAATACAAAAAATCTTGCTATGTAACTTGCTGCTTGCTGGGGACTATACTACGCTCTTTCCATCTGAACTACCCCTTAACCCATCCGTCTTGATAAATTGTTCAATGCATTGCATTTCCTTAGGCTCAATTCACACCAGAAGAGCGGCGAAGGGCGGCGAAGTGCAGCAACTCGGTAGAGAAGGCGCGAGGTTCCCCGCGACTGTTCGAGAAGTCGCTGGGATGCGCGGGAAGTGGCTGGAATGCGCGGGAAGTCTAAGATCTCTGGGCGGGATACTGCCAGCGGCCGTTCGCGACTGCTCGAGCATCCTCGGGCATTCCCGCGACTATTCGCGCAGTCGCACGGCTTTGTTTATGGAATTCGCTGGAATTCTCGCGGATCCGCGGGCATCCGCGCGCTTCGTTGGAGTTTCTCATGCAATGAAAATAAAGTTAAAATTCATTGACACTGACATGACATTGACATGACACTGAAACTGCGCTCCGCTTCGCCGCCCTTCGCCGCTCTTCTCGTGCGAATTGAGCCTTAGAAGGTAGGTCTCCGATGCACCATTTGTGACTACCGTCCGAGTTGCTCAATACATTAGCAACTCATCAAATAAAGTATTGTAATTGCTGATTTACATACAATGTTAATTCATAGAAATAATCATCATAGAGGATATTTATAAATACGTTCAAGATGTTGCATACAAGTTAATATTAATTATTTCCACGCATTCCTAATAAAAGGGTCTTCGCAGACAAACAGGAAGCCAGACAGACGATTGAGCTATTCTATAAGGGATTATTTTTCCTTTTGAGCTACAAAACCCTAATTGGCAATATTATTACTGAAAATGAAATAGTTTGACAACCCAATCTGCAGAATCACTTAAAAACCGAACCGCGATAAAACGCGGTGTGAAGCCATAATAATACTTCCACGGAGAATTGACAGATATCGCCCGCATAAAACACCGATTATACCCATACCCAGTGTTGCCAAAATACATTCTCTTAAGCCACTCTAGTTACCAAAAACCTCGCCTACACATTTTATGGGGCCATAAATTTGAGAATATCGTAGGCGCATAGAAAAACATTACTCCGTAAAGCAAATGGTGTGCATGAAAGGAAAGATATGTATTTCTGATTGGAGGAGTATTATCCTGCTAAAGGCGTTGAAAAGGCAGCCAAATCTCAATTTACACGCGAATTTATTTTAGTATAAGTGCCTGTTGGTTAGGAATAAGAAGGTTTTTAAATAGGAGTAATGCGAGATTGTAAATGTTTATGGATTGGGATTCAGTATACGGAAGAATTGGGCTTACAATGTAGAATAGTATGAAGTATTGTAGGCTCTTGTTTAGAAATAGTCAATAAAAAATAAAATAGTAAGGTTAAGGTCCCTGTGCTCGACACTGACCCAATACTTGGCACTTTCAACTTTCAACCTTATGTCATATAGTAAGACAGGTGACAGATGGGTGCCAACTACTGGGCGTTGAGGCGTCGAGCATTGGTACCTTAGCTTATTATGGAATATCGATTTTAATTACCGATTCCAGTAAAAAACTTCATGTATACCCGACCACTGGTTAAAATATTTCCGGCCACCACAAAAAAAAGTATAACCCATAGTAAGCGCTATCACGCGCACTATGAAAGTTATGAACCTAATCAACGTTAGAGTTTCTGAGCTGCCTCCATGCGGAAAGTTTTTCAGACAACGTAATGAAGTCGGCAGCCTTGTAAATGTTTATCATGTACAGTAATTGAAATTAGTAAGAAACCGAACAAGAACCCGGCTTCATTATGTTAGAACTTGTTTAATTTTCTCCCTGCTCTGTGTCCATGGGCATTTTTTTCAAACTATGTAACTGTTTTGCCTTATTTGTAAGTATAGCAATTTAGAAAAAGGTACCGAAAAGTTTTTCTGGTTCCAATTTTCTTTATAGAGAGTTATCAGAATACGTATAAACTGTTAATGTTAGATTAACAGCTTTCGAAGGATTAGAACAACTACCAGACAATTTAAGATGAAACAGATGAAACTGATGAATGATAAAGCGCAGAGTAATACATAAAATCCCCTCTTTCCACCATTCCTTTGACAATATAACGTTGCATGTGCTCTGACAACCCCGGTTAGCGATACAATCATGACTGTTATCTATTTAATAAAACAAATCATTAAACCTATTTCCCGGATGTAACACGATAACTTATTATTACCGCGATAATGTTTTCTCGGGGCACGAGTTTTCATTTATAACGCCTTTTCAGCCTTAAATTTTCATTTAGTGCTCCCTAGTATCCCATTACCGTCATCCCGCCCCTAATTTGCGGTAAGCTGAAGAATCAAGATGACAACTTTCACAAAACCGCTGTAAACGACTACTAAAAGTTAGTCTGCAAAATAAGAGGGGCTCCAGTATCCGGGTCGAGTCGAACTGTGTTAGCCACAGCGCGATAAAGAAGGCAATTTCCTAAATAGGGCTTGTGAGGATTTCCCTAATGTCGGCCGAAAAATGGATGGGTTATTTGCGATTGCCACTCGCAATAGAAACCTATTCCCTGAATGCCGTGAAGTCGCTCGCCATGGGGGCTTATTGATGGCTGTCATAAGTGGCGAGCGAGGTTATAAACATATGCAAATATGTATACGGCTTTATGAAGGTTGCGCGAGTTTAATTCCACGGAAACGTCTGAGATAGGATATAACAACGTTTTTGAGAGCTGTTGATTGAATAATTTAATAATTATTATCTCAAGACTTTTTGTAATGTCTGTTCCATAGGATTAGTCACGTAAATGTAGAAAGTAAGATTATCCAAATACTTCTTCGTGGTCATGTTATTGACTGTACACATCACTTAAGTCATACGACCTACTTCTATTTTTCTCTAACGTAATGTTTATTCGTGTTCCACGACGAAGTAGAGCAAAGTTTTCAAGTAACTAGTAAGTGGCGTAAGTAGGTACGTAAGTAAAATCTAAAATGATTCCAAATCTCAAGACGAGAGGTAGTTCTTGATAGTAACATCGTAGATTTCCTTCTTTTTACGAGTTGTCTTCAGAACTGGAAAAGGTATAAATTAAAAAATGAATCCATATTACATAACTTTTAATTACTAACCTTCGCATTGCAAAGGAAACTAATCCAAGCAGGGCAAACTTAGTTTGCCGCGCTTCCTATAGGCCACGAGCAAACTGTATCCCTCAAATAACTATATTATGCGTTTCTTCAGAGAATGATAAAAGTTGGCTTTGAGAAAATGGAAGACAAAATCTCATCATTGCTTTTACTTTATTTTTGCTCTCTGCCGCCGTCTATCGTATAAAAGTGTTTATTCAGGAAATGTATTGTGGGGTAAAACAAAGTATTTACCTGAAAATGATAGATGAAGAAATCAGATTTAAATCCGTGGAATATTTTTATGCTGTTTTGGTTTTTACTCGATGTTTTTCACGTGTAAATTGGCGTTGACGGATTGACGCGGCGCTGTAAATTGAAAAGTTATCAAGTGAAACATCGGTGCGGGCGCCGGCCAGCGCGCTCGGGTTAATCGCAGCTTAACGGGAGCCGTCCGCTGCATCATGAACAGCGGATTCGGAAAATCGTGCCAATTACACTTTTATTTAGGTAAAGTTTCCTTTCCAAAATGTCTACAAACCGTTAAAATCCGGTGGC
Source organism: Adoxophyes honmai (assembly GCA_005406045.1). NCBI lineage: Eukaryota > Metazoa > Arthropoda > Insecta > Lepidoptera > Tortricidae > Adoxophyes > Adoxophyes honmai. Next base: position 377,111 of record BHDV01002834.1, on the reverse strand, counting down.
TCACAGTAAATAGAATCTTCCTGTACAATAAATATTCATTTTCAAAACAACGACAAAAAAGGAACAACACTTGTAAAACTTAGAAATAGCTAAATAAGACCAACTAATTCTAAAATTAAATCTAAAATTAGAATTAGATATAAAAGAAATCTCTCCCATTTTCCCGCTATTAGGTAGGGTGCTGGCAGCATTGCCACATTGTGTGGCCAAAGCTGATTCACTGGGCGAAATAATGGCCAGCGCTCTGGTCACGGGAGCCATCTACGAGACGCGCCGAAAATTACTTAAATATTGGTCTATGTCATATTTCGTGTACTCTGCCTACCCTATCCGGGAACACAGGTGTGATTGTATGTATGTATTATCTTGATAAAATTAAATCAAACCAAGTAAACCTTGCACACGTTTCTCAAATCACTCTTCTTGCCCGAACACAAGTGTCTCTCTACCAAAAAGTTGTCCAAGCCTGGTTTCGTCGCGCAAGTTGCGGCCGATGGGTCGGAAACTAGCACCGGTTTATTTATTTCAAGTGTTGATGGAACTCTTTTTGATAGGCGTCTCGAAGATAACACAGAAAAGGGGATGTTTCTTTTGCGAGCCGCTCGGCTCAAAGCCGTTGTAGGTATATCGGGCGAGCACGTTCAATGGGATTGAAACGTTGAGCAAGGGGCCTCTAATAGTAGCATTTGTACTGAAGGGTGCCCTACACAAAAATTGTTTTGCTCGGAACCAATGTTTCATTACTATTATATTGATTGAATTGCGATATGTTATGACCGGCTTCGCTATTAAGGCTCCTTTTTCAGAATCGTTCAGGAACGTTCCGTTGTATTTTATGATAAATTGCGCCATGCGTCAATTTCTATGTGATTATTTGTTTTTAGAACCATATATAACGGATAATGGTGATGCCATGCTATAAAGACACAAGCCCGCTCATCAACATATAAGTCAAAGATATTTACTAGATAATTACAATAAGAAAACGTGTGATAATTTGATAGGGAATGTCGCAGCTTGGAAATAAAAGCTCTCAGGAAAACCTCCAGAAGTTACCCAATCTGGTAAGAAAATCCAAAGTTACGGCGTTGTAAGGCGACGTGTCGGCAACACCTAGTTGAGCCGGGCTTTAGATACTCGACACTAAAGAAAATTTAAAGTCTTCAGCGTGCCCACAGCGTCAACATCTTGGTGAAATTTTAACCTAAAGTAACCCATGATAAGGTTAAACAGGGTGACAGCGTAGCACTTGGATTAGCAGATAGAAAAGTAAGATAACTAACTCTTCAGTTGTCTTTATTTAACTATGAAAATCACATAGCTTGCCAGGATTATTTAGCATCAACAATAATAACATAGGTAATACCATAAATGCAAGTGCCGGAACTCAATAACTCAATAGACATGGTCATCTATCTCACTTGAATTAGTCGTAGTACTTACTGAAACCATTTATAGTAATAGCTAAACACTACTACAACCACAGTTTCACCACGGCACCTGTTGATATTTCAATAATTATTTCACAAAAACCGAGACATTTTTGCAAAGCGAATTAATTTTATGAAGCTACTTGCTAAAATTAAGTACATTTTCAAAGAAATCATAATACCTCAACAGCGTCCAAGGGTGATACCCAGAATTAAGATTTACGTAACCAAAAAGTTCTTGAATACACAATTACAGAAGTTTTATCTCGGAGCTGTAAGCGCAGTAATCACATTTGTCGGGGAAGTTGCACGGAGAAAATTGTCTCTGGTGCTGTAACGAGGTCGGGCCTTCGACCCTTACCATAGGAATGCATTCTTTCTTTGCAATGAGAGTTGTCGCTTTATTCTCACCGGTTAGCGTCACAAACGAGTATCATCCTGCCAGTCATTCGGTGTACGTAGGCGCATTTTTGTGGTAATGTGAAATATTAAATTTATAACTAGAAATAGGTAAAGAGTCAGTACAATAACAATATTGTGACAAATTCGTGACGTGTACTTTTCAAGATCGCCTGTGTGCTTTTGGGCTTAGAATAACACCCTCCATTTGTTATGTGGACGTCGTAAAAAGCGACTCTATGGAGATTTATAATATTTAGATTTACTTTAGCAACGTGTCTAAAATTATGACAGAAATTACCACTAAGTATGCGTAGAATAGTCATGCCTGTGATAGTGAGCCATTTACGTTAATTAGCTAACAATGGAACGCTTTCGGATTAAATGTTTTTTAAACAACTCACGGCAACAGGATTCTACAGAAAACTCTGTTAGACAGTGTTTGCTTTTTTGGTTGAAATGAGATAAGCTGCTTTAATTTTTCACACAAAATCTGATATTATATTGTTTCAATAATACACTTTTAATTAAATTTTTAACACTCAAACTACGCAAAGCAATTTTGTTGTTCATCTTCTAACAGTCACGTTTTCTCTTGAAATATTCCAATAACTGCTTTATCTTGCAAAATAAATGCTACAATCAAATAACTTTACGAAAACTTGAGAAATATTTAATTTAACAATGGTAAGACCTTTGGCGTGGAGAGAGGCAGTCACCTGCAATTCTGGATAACCGTTTCGAATTAATTCAGCTTTGTGCTTTTTTTAATGCCAATTAGATAGGCCTTTTTATTGATTTCATTTGCATTAAACGTAAAGGACACAAAGAGTTGTGGAGAATGTAAAGTTTGATGAGGGGTAAGGATGACGGTATGTTTTTAATTTGAAGACACGAGAAAATGGGTAATCTGTCGCAATGATGGATAGATTGCAGATGCATTGCCAATCCAGATGTTTAAATAAGGTACCTAAGAAAAAAATCAAGAGTACCATAATTTATTATTCATTTCATTACACCCATTAATTTCCAATAATTTATCTGAAACAGTATACATACATCACGCCTGTATTCCTAAGCGGAGTAGGCAGAGCACACGAAAAGCTACGTAGACAAAAGATTATTTCACGTTTCAATTGCCACTTCTAGCATATTTCTAGGTTTTAAGTTAAGAGATACCTCAGCTACAGATTACATTACACACCTACCTTTTATTTTGAATAAAAAAAATCTCGGAATAAATCAGCCTGTTGGTTTAGGAATACAGGCGTGATGTATGTACGTATGTAATATGAACGCAATTTTCTACGGTACTCCAAATCGGTGTTAAACAGTCGGTTTATGTTTACCGAATCCCTAGATAATAGGTCCTCCATTTAGTAGACATGTTGTTTGACGACATGCTCAGCCAATTCAGCGGCAATCACTTATTCATGCATACAGTGCACTGCTTGGGTGGTGATATCTCACATTTGACATCGACAAAGGCAATAGTTTTGCCAATCTTTGATGGAATTGGCTATCGGGAAAGCGATGCCTCTTGGAAATATTGCTTTATGCAACTACAACAGTAACAAATGGAGCAGCTTTTCACCTACTTAAATCGTTTTAACACGTTCACGGGCAGTACGTTGAGAGACGGAAATGACATGCATGCAATCACAATTGGGATAGGCAGTCCACACCAAACGTGACATAAACGAAACCATACTCCTACACGTTTTGCAGCCACATATAGCATAATTTTAGTTTTAAAAACAGACGGAAGAGGTACATTTTTATTGTACACGAGCAGGTTTTACATGAGGGACAGGTTTTCAACCCGTTGCCTAAAGCATAGCTAAACATATCTCGTTAGTCGCTTCTTGAAATGGAGATACCCTAACCTAGCTTATCCCGTCATCACATAGGATAATAACGTAAATATAGATTCTCACAATATGGTACTACGGTTATAGAGGGGTAGTTGAACTTCACCAAAAATGGCCCTCCGTACAGCTGGATATTTGCCATAGTATTTATAGACAACACAACATTTTCTGCCATTTTTGGATGTAACTCGAACAACCAGTGCCACAGCGAACACTCGCTATTGCACATAACTCATCTCTGGTACGCATACATTAAAAGACGTGTTGCCACACTAAGTTAAATGAACCAATGCTCGACGCCGCAACGCCCAGTAGATGACACCCATCTGTCACCTATCTTACTGTGACATAAGGTTGCAAGTGCCATGTATTGGGTCAGTGTCGAGCATAAGGACGTTTACCTTACGTCTGTGGCCGTACGATTCCCTTGGCCGATTCCGTCTGTGGCCGTTAGTGCCGCAGCAGAATCATCAATTTTCTCATGAAATGGACGTCCGTATCTAGGCGGTTAGACCACTGGCCCATGTTGAAAAAATATGGATCATCTGAACCACCAGGTGACCTATCTAGAATGATATAAGAGCATAAAATAATAAGATTCAGCACTATGCCCTCACTTGTAAGCTGTCCAACTGAGTGCAGGTGAGAATTCAAAAGTACAACCCTCGATTATTTCCCCTTGTCGCATGATTTTTGTACGGCGTTGCGGAATAATGGATTAGAAACAGTATTGAAATAGTATGAAACTGGTGCCGTATAAAATGGTGAGCCACAAAGTCGGATTTTCTTTTTATTTTCCGACTATTCCCAGGGTAAATTTGGTCGTTTGATTTTTTACGGCATCAGTCAGTTTCATACTACGTATTTCAATACTGCTTCTAATCCATTATTCCGCAACGCCGTACAAAAATCATGAAACCACACCATTTATTTTTCTATACCTACTATCTAGATATTAAATTTAAAAGTGCGGTAAATACTGAATGTAACAGTTCCTCCGATCGCCACGTAAAAACTTCTCAATACATAGTCCACCTCATGGCTGCTTGCACGTTAAAGTCACGAACTATACGTAGCAGGGTAATTGGCATTCAAGTTAAGTTGTTAGGTTTCTATCTATACAAAGAAAGTGCACATATATAATGCATTTATTTCACAGTCGTTGCTCGTACACGTTATTTAGGTAGTTAGGTAATTAAGATGCAGCATGGCGCTGGTGTTTTGGTAAAATTGGCAATTCTTGCTGAATGCTGGTAGATCTCACCTAGGTGCAGCGTATTAACGTCTTTCGTGGTGTTTTGTATTATTTTGAATCACTTAACAGACTCGTTGTTTTTTTTTAACCTTTTTCTTTTTCTTTATCAACGCTACTACACTGAAAAAAAAACAATAGGTACTTAATAATAAAAAATACATTTGTTAAAATTACTTACGTCATGCCGATTTAAACCATACAGATGGAGATTGTGCCGAATTTCACTTACTACCGCCAAGGATGTAAAACATTTAAAACAAAGCGCGTACCTATATTTATGTAGAACTACCCGTAGCCGTAAGTCAGTTAGGGCTAGTAAACTAAATAGACGGTGACTGGGCGGTTGCTTGGCAATTCTACATACGGTAGCGATCAGGGTAGCCAGTCAAGATTTACTGGAAGTACTTACAATAAATTTACAGGAATTTATGGAAATATAATGAAACTTCCGACCCCGAAGGGCGAGACTAAGGCTCAATTCACACCAGAAGAGCAGCGCAGCGCGGCGTAGCGGAGCGCAGTTTCAGTGTCATGAGAATTTCAACTTTATTTTCATTACAATAAGACTTATTATCGCATGAGAAACTCTAACGATGCGCGCGGATGCCCGCGGATCCGCGGGAATTCCAGCGCATTCCATAAACAAAGCCGTGCGACTGCGCGAGCTGTCGCGGGAATGCCCGAGGATGCTCGAGTAGCCGCTGTCAATACATACAGGGTGATAATGGAATCCGTAACGAAATTTTACGTACCTGTTTGTTAGTAAAACTTAAAAATATAATTTGAGTAGTTTCTCATTTTCTTTTGAAAATAAGAAATTATGAATCACCAAAGTTTTCCTAAAAAGTGCTAACATTATGGACACCGCGCGTCCACCGCTCAGCTCAGACACTCGCGACTCGTAGGTACCTAGCGCGCTTTCACTTCCTTGCGAAAAATAATACGACTTATTCAGTACCTACAATATATTTATTTTTTAACATAAATTGCAATTTTTTTCTTCCTACTTTTAAGGGCTTAGGCCGTCCAAATGCAGAAATTTTATAAAAATTAGTTACTTGAAAACTTGTAGGTTAGGAAAGCTAGATTAAAATAAAAATTGATTCTGCATAAATTCGGCATTTAGGCGTAGTTAAAGAATTGGAACCGACTTATGTACAAGAATAATAAAAACTTAACCCTATCCTACTAATCGAAAAAAGTTTAGTGTGCCTACCTTAATAACCCTTCAAAATGGAATTCATTTTTCTCCAAAGAGTCATGCACGTTTCAACATGTTTTCATTCACTCTTCTTAGCACTTTAGTTTCACTTTTCACTTCGGAAAATGCACTTACAATCTTGTCTTTAAGATTCTGTACATTTTGTGGTACGTCCATGTACACACGGCGCTTGATTTCGCCCCAAAGATAGAAATCACAAGAGGTCACAGGTTCACCGTGACTTATCCACGGGTCACCGTACACATTGTTCAAGTACTCGCGTACATCGCACGAAAGAAACCGCGGGTCTCGAAGTCCCTGAGTCCGGAGTCTAGGTACACTTCCATCTCGATATCGTCTACAGGTAGCCTCCAAATTTTCGCAGCTATGGATGTCACTCGCACCATTTCATAGTAAGTACTCGCGATTCGAAAATTCTAACAACATTGTCACTCGCACAATTCGCGCTTATGTATCGTACGAACGGGGTGAGTAGGGAACGCGTGCGCAACCACTCGCTCGACCACCCGCTCGCGACTTAATTTTTCATACCTACCCTCGGCGGTTGCCTTAGGGTCGTCGAACTGCAAATGCAAAACTACCCTACTTTAAAATTGAATTTAAACAAACATAAACAGTTACACCGCGGTTTGTAGTATGCCCACATTCAATATTTTTTTGGGAATTTCCTGATGAAAAAAAAAGAAAAAAAAGTGTTTTTTTTTATTTTACCATCGTATTGTGTTAGTGATTCTGAGTATCAGGATTTTTTTTCGTTACGGATTTCATTATCACCCTGTATGTCAATAATTATGTAAATTCCAGCGACTTCCTACGCATTCCAGCGGCTTCTCGAGCAGTCGCAGGAATCCTCGCGCATTCTCCACGGAGCGGGTCGCTGCGCTAAGCCGCGCTGCGCTGCTCTTCTGGTGTGAATTGAGCCTAAGTCTGCGCTGTCAGCTCATCTGTCTGTCTTTAATAACTTTAAAGGGAACTTTAAAGGGCTTGCTAAGTAGATTACATTTTCCTAGTATGTGCGAAATTTCACAACTAAACACGTGGAGTGTAGCTGTCTGTGAAGTTGAAGTTTCAGTATGTACGTATTTAGTAGAAGCCGTGGTAGCCCAGTGGTTCGACCTGTGGCCTCTCAAGCAGAGGGTCGTGGGTTCAAACCCCGGGCTCGCATCTCTGAATTTTTCGGAATTTATGTGCGATATCCCGAAATTTACCACGAGCTATTCCGTGAAGGAAAACATCGTGAGGAAACCTGTAGCGACGAAGCAATTCAATGTTGTGTCTGAAGTTCCCAAGTCACACTGGGCCCGCGTGGGAACTATTTATAGCCCAAGCCCTCTCATGCTGAGACGGACGTATATAGGCTGGATGATGATGATGACGTATTTAGTGTAAAAGTCAGCCTTATCCAGTACCTGTTTAAATTCGTTGTATCTGCGTCGTGATACTTCTCCAGAACGTTCTGTCAACCAGTCGTGCCAAATAATGAGACATTGGCCTGTACATAATCCCTAATACTTGTATCTGTAGACCGTGTAGTGTCTGTCGGGTTTAGAAAACACCTGTTTATTTCTTCTATACTCCGTTTTTTTTGGGTTGAGAAATTTAACTGTCAAATCCTTACACATTTTTGAGTAATCCCAAGATATCGGCGCAATTCCAGTTTTACTAATGAATTCCAGAGATAATTTCAAATTGTGACCGTTAAATTTCTCAACCCAAAAAAAACGGAGTATAAATAAGTCGTAAGAGGCAACTAAGAATAAATAAATAGATTTAGGTATGCTTCAGCCGACAAACTAGCATCAATCATGTCACTATTGTACTCATTAGTTTAAATCCTGAAAATATACTAGAAGTAGTTGCTAAGCGAGAAAAGTCATGGTTTTTGACTACGTATCGTTTCGTATCCTTTTGTCAACGCAAGCATGATGTTTGTATGCGTGTAAGATACATTTTCAGATCCTCATTGCGTCACTTAATGTCACATTTTGGCAAAATCCTTACTAAAATAATCTTATCAGAAAAATCAATTTGAGCATTTCTAACGGGAAAGGTACACCAATACATCTTGCAGCATGAAATCAAATGTCAACATACTTTAAGCAGCTGCCGCTAGCAATCTACTTGCAGACGTCAGCGCCATATCAATACCGTGGAGTTTATTGAAAATTCAAGTCTGAACTCAATATTCATCTCCTTACACAAACAGCTCTGTAATACGTTGAAGTAACTTTGAAGCGGGGTTCATTCAGATGCAGGCGGTGCGCGGTGCAGTAACGTAATACGCGGCGTCGCCTTGCCACTGTTTTACCACCGCGACAACGTGAGCTCGATACTGATCCTGCATGCGACTGCTTGCTAATGGCTTGCCTTTCCCTGCCTGCGGCTAGGAAGTTGACGCTTTTGTTTCATCTTTATAGTGAAGCTTCTGAGACGCGAGTATTATTACATGCAGGAAAATGAAGTAGCGTGATTATTTTTAACGGTGTGGTGTCAGATTTAGAAACGCCTCTGCATTTCTTCTGTGATTATCGGAAGATACGACTAGGAGTTTATAGCTGTTGGTATGCTTTAATCGACAGACTAGCATCTTGTGACTACTGTACAACTTACTAACTCAAAACCCGAAGTTACGGTAGAAGTTGCTGTAAAACGAAAAATCGTCAAGGTTTTGGCTATATAACGTCTGTTTCTGTTTCTATTGTCTGTTTCTTGTACTCTGCCTACCTTGTATGGAAAATAGGAGTGATGTTTGTGTGTGTGTGATTATTTTGTAATAGATATTCCGGAAAAAACTTCACAGGGGTTTTCAGACTCATATACCCGACTACTATTAATTAAAATATTTACAGTAAATTTCCACCCACCCTGTATATTTATAGAGCGTAGGTACGTCATTACATTAGCAAGTCTACTTTAATCAGATTAAAGAAATCTAGTAGACAAGCTTAGATTTCAAAATGGCATGCTTTGCTAAACTTTTACAGCTTTTGTGGACACAGCGTACTGGGTAATAAAAAGTTAACACTCACTACGAGTACGACTGCACTTGACGTTTATAGCGACTTAAAACTTAAAGTAAGCGCAGTACAGCTTAATTCTTAATAAAACTGACCCAATTTCGTAAGACTTTTGTGTTTCTAGAACCCTTGTAGACTCAATGGCCACGAAATGTCACTCCCTCGTCAGTTTTCTGTAACGCAGGACAACAAGTTTCCTGACTCAACATGTATGTATGTGTACTTTTACAAAAGCATCAAGCCGAAATTTCCAAATGGGGTTGGCAGAGTATACAAACGCTACATAGATAAATTCATGACTATTTCACGTTTCGCAGCCACATAGCATATTAGGTACTATAGTGTCACGTTACTAGCTTGCCGCCTAAAATCATCCTAAAATATATATCTTAACCTATTTCCCTAGATGCCTCTTATAGGATCCACGTAACAAATGGAAAGGTGTTATTTTTGAATACCACCCGACACCACTCAAGATGAATATTTCTCCACTTTAATAGAGCTCAAAATCTCTTATACCAAAGATGGCGTATGAACTTCCCGCACAAAACTTGAATTGACATCTCAACTCCATCCGAGACGTTTTCAACTATGCAAAAACAAGCGCGAAACGAACGCCACCGGCTAAATAATTAGTTGCTTCGAAGACAACAGAGGCGGAAATTGGACCCGCTCGTCTATCTGTCAGTCTATCTGCCAAGTGCATCACAAGTAACGTAAACACTGCGGAATGGGGCCGTTGTCTGCACGCAGTTACGCTCGCCCTTATACCCATTATCTGAAAGTTACGCATGCATGTTGTTCCCTAACGGAGGGGTTTCGGTTCAATTTTAAAAGGTTATAAGATGTCGCTTATAATGAAATGGATGAACGTTTTAATTCTATAGTACTTTATACAAGTGCTAAATAATACGCCCTCTAAACTTTTTTTTAATGAACGCGGATAATTTTTTTATAGGATCCCACGATTGATTTGAGGCCTTATTTGGTGCAATTGCGTATAATATATATTTTCTACATAATTGTTACGAGTATAAAAATGCCGTAAAAAAGGGTCCAAAACCAAATTAATATTTATAATCGTATTACTGCTACACTGTATTAGGTACTACTTAAATCATAACCACGAAGTAGCAGTAATTTTAGTACCTCAATATCAGAGTGCTAGTAACTACATTGTGAGATTCTTTTTAGGGTTCCGTACCCAAAGGGTAAAAACGGGACCCTATTACTGAGGCTTCGCTGTCTGTCCGTCCGTCCGTCCGTCCG
>BHDV01002834.1:280680-354727 GCA_005406045.1 Adoxophyes honmai | reverse complement strand
CATTGTGATGAACGCTAAACACCGACGATTGTTATTGCCATGCACATTCCTTTAGACGTCGCAAAACGAGGAAATACTCATTACAGTATGTATGTATGTATGCTAAATATAAATTTCACATTTATTTAAAAATCACAGTTCCTTACGTCAGTACGTAAGTCAGTCTATCAGTATAGATGGTCAAAAAATGGTTTACTTAAGTTGCTTATACATACATACATACCTACATAGGTACATATTTTCACGCCTGTATTCCCAATAGGGGCAGGCAGCGCGGAGCACGTGGGTTCAAAAATCCAGTGCCACATTTAGCAATTTCAGCAGGGTAACCAGATGGTTAAAAGTGATATTGCAGTGACAGGTTGCTAGCCCATCGCCGACAATAAACTTACCCCTTTCCCAGAGTCGACTCTTACGACACCAACGGGAAGAAAAGGGGAGGTGCTATTCTAACCCGGCACCAAACGGGGCTTAAGTTGCTTCCTTGAGAAAATTTTCAAATTACAATACTGGTTGTTTGAGCCTTCTCTGGCAAAGTTCGTAGTTGGCATTTAGGATCTCAGTACATTGCCAATGAATTATTAATACAACAATACGAGTACACGTTAGGTGCCCGGCGACCGGTAAGTAGCCGTTTTATGAACCCCTTACTGTAAAAGAGGGGTGTTATGAATTTAAGTCGGTATATGTGTGTGTGTCTGTTTATGATACTATAGTTCTTAAATGACGGTTTTTTTTAAGTTACACGTTCGTACCTACATACATACATCATGCCTGTATTCCAAAATAAAGTAGGCAGGGCACACGAAACGCTATATAGACATAAACATTAAGATTTCACGTTCCGTAGCCACTTCTAGCATATTTTTAGGGATTTAAGTTCAGAGATGCAATAGTGACAGGTCACTAGACTGTTGCCTAAAAATAGAACATAACTTATTTCCTCGGTCGCTTCTTACAACATCCATGGAAGAAATACAGAGATGTTATTCTAAACCCGGGCTCGCACCTCTGAATTTTTCGGAATTTATGTGCGATATCGAATTTGATATTTATCACGAGCTATTCGGTGAAGGAAAACATCGCGAGGAAACCTGCACACAGCGACGAAGTAATTCAACGCTGTGTGTGAAGTTCCCAATCCGCACTGGGTCCGCGTAGGAACTATAGCCCAAGCCCTCTCTTACTGAGAGGAGGCCTGTGCCCTGCAGTGGGACGTATATAGGCTGTTGATGATGATGATTATTATGCTAAACCCCACATCGCACGACTAGTTTTTTTAGTTAGATAGGTAAGAATACATTCAATGTCGTCTTAAACTAATGTAGCACAATAGATGAAATAATTTTATCATTTTTTAATAACGTTTCGTATTCTAAACTAATGGTTCCACCAATTCCAATTCAATCAGCCCACTGAAAATAAAATAAAACCTACTGGCGGCACATTTTGAAAATGTTTAGTCACAAAAGAACTGGCGAATAAATAAAATGTTTAAAAACAGCCACGCAAAGTGGTGTGCACGGAATTATAATATCAACCCACCGAAGAAGCAGTTAAAGTAAATGTGTAGAGAGCCTTAAAACCTATTTTATATCGGCAAACAAATGAATATGCATGAAATACAGACAGCGCATAAAACATCTTTACGATCTACTGGGAACATCTGTCAAATACCCTCGGTAGGTACGTAGTTACCGACTCGTATATAACACTTGGTCTGTTAACACGACTGCATCTAGATGGGGATATGTCTCAGTGGTATTCGATTTTTTTCGCTACTAATTCGGCCTAAAAATGTCTTACATCCCTCTCACGCCCGGTTCATTAGAAAGGGATGAACGTCTGATATTTTTGGGTCCGGTGTCGAATAGAGGAGCCACGGCACATATGGCGTGTTACTTTTATGCTCTCTCTTGGCGGACACTTGGACTCGTTTTATTTAAGGACACGACCTATGTAATATGAGGTCGGTTGACATCAGTTTATTGAAATTCTTCAGGAAATGTGTTCAAAAATATCGAGCATGATGTTCTTACTAATGTACGAAAAACTATTTCAATTGTAGTAGAGTAATTGCTGAATTCGTTACAATGGTATAACGTTTGTTTAAACATGGCATGTGATTCCGTAGTTCTTTGCGTATTGCTAATTTCACTTGAAATTGATACAGTCATTATTTTAATTAAAATATTAAATTCTTAAAAAGATTCACAAGATACTTGTACGCATTTAAAGCCCATTTCTTAAGTGGATGTCGTAAGAGGCGACAGTGGAAATAGGTTCAAAAATATTTTAGACCACAGGCTAGCAACCTGTCGCTTTATACCTGTCAACTGAAAAGTAGAGGTGACCACAAAAATTGAAATTATCATGGTTTGGTCTATGTATCGTTTTCTCTGCTCTGCCTACCCCATTCGGGATCACAGATGGAACGTATGTACGTAGCTGTCATACATATAATCGCGTCCATATTCGAATCATTCTGAGCGTTTGTTTCGCGTGTAGACTGTACGAACATAAAGCAAAGCAGGCCTCCCAAATTGAATCTATCGGGTCACTTAGTTCAGGAGAGGCAGTTGAGCGATCGATCGAGCATCCCACTAGACTTACACATAGCTCAGCAGCCGGGTTCGCTTGGGTGGTGCACTTGAATAAGAAATGTGGCTATAATGATTATACGACGTCGTTGGCGAGCTAGCGAGGCGTGAGTGATGGTATAATACGTTTTGGTCTACCAAAAAATCTGCTTAGTTGTGCTTTGTACCTTTTTCGCTGTCCCGCTACTGGATAAAGGCTTCTTCTCTTGACATCTATCCCTCTCGGTTAATGTGTAATCAACTAATCAACTAAATCTACATAATAATAACGTCATTACATATAATGAAAGGAGGTATACCTAGTGGTCGGCAATAAACTCAGCAAGTTTTTTTTTTATTTAGATGTAATGTAATTTTCAAAAAGAAATAAATAAATCTATCTATCTATCTATCTATCTAAGAGGTGGGACTAGACGCACCGCTTTTTCCGGATGTAAACGGTGCGTGACCTTTCCCCGCCATTTTAAAAATCTTGCTAACTTTATTGCAGACCATTATACCGCCTGCAAAATTTCGATATTTAGGCACTTGTCCCACCGCCGGCGTGTAAGCGATAAACTAGTAGAATTAGTACTAGAAACGAGTGGGCGAGCGGGGAGTAGGAAGCGAGTGTTTTAATAAGAGAATATCGCTTACACGCCGGCGGTGGGACAAGTGCCTTAAGAGGGCAAGAGGCCAGCGTAAGGTGCATTAAAAATATGGAGATGTCACTTAACTATTTCGCATCCACGTAAATAAAATCGGTGGCTTTTCTTTTCTTTTTATATGACAGGACACTTCTTTCATTTATGTTTTTACCTAACAATATGCTCAATGTGGCTACGAAACCTGTTTTGTGCTCTGCCTATCCCATTTGGGAATATAAGCGTGATATAATGTATGTACAGTCAGGGAAATTGGATGTTAAGCCAGTTAAGATACTTCTAAAATTGGCCTGATTACTGTTTCCAGCCAGTTGCATGACATAAATAGGTACTCAATATTGAACTTCATGGTGAAATTTATCCTATAATGCGAACAAATTATGAAGGCTCAGCCTGCTAAACATTCAATTTCCTCGACTGTACCTATCGCACCCTGTATTCCCAAATGGGGTTGCCGGAGCACACAAAATGTTACGTACTCAAAATCATGACTCCTTCACGCTTTGCAGCCACTTACGAGTATAGCATAATTTTAGATTTGAAAATTACCAAATAAAAGTATACCACTGACAGGTTGCCTATGTCCAAAACACATCTAAACCCGTTTCCTTAATCGCTTACGACATCAACGGAAGAAACCTCAACCAATACATAAACATGAAGAATCATGTGCCAAATTAATAATTACTCCATTCCATACATTTCATGGTTTATTTGCGGCATAAAACCCGACTTACCTTAATAAAATGAGAACATGTTTACAAATCCGATTTGATCGCGTATCAGATTTTATTTATTTATGGCAGCTGTCGTGAATATTATTAGGTGGATTCGACGATATATTCTCATATCGATACGAGATCGACGGGCGTGAATCGAGAGCTTTTCGAGGTGGCGTGCGGGTAGTGATTAGTAGTAATAAAATGTCCGTGTTAAGGAAAACACTTGTCGACTACCGTTGTTTATTCCTCCCTTATCGAATTAGGGCGGAGTTTCCGAGAAATTACATTAACAACAAGGGTGAGGGCCTAATGGTTGGCGCCGACGACGCGTCCCTAGCCGTCACTTAGACGGTCGCCGAGCTAATAAAACTGGGTGCACTGACGAGTCTTGCTTTAGCTGCTTTTTAAACTTACATTCTTTGACCCAGTACTTACACATACATTCATAACGTCTGTATTCCCAAATGGGGTAGCCAGGGCAAGGTTACAAAGGCAAAATCATTTAGTAGCCGTTTTTAAAATAATTTTAGGTTTAAAAATAGAAAGAAGATACGTAATTAGTGGCCGGTTGTTAGTCTGTCGCCAATTCCCTTTGTACAAGTACAGTTTGACCTCAAAGTTATTACTGGAACTACATTCAGAGCAATAATATTTCTGTATGGTCCTTTCAAATTAAGAGTTATACCTAATTTGAAAGGACCATACAGAAATATTATTGCTCTGAATGTAGTTCCAGTAATAACTTTGAGGTCAAACTGTACTTGTTTTTGTTAAAAGCGTGTAATGAATAGAAATGGCCTGAAAAAGATGGAAACACTTTAAAGTTAAGAACCGTTGCCATGGTTACCATTCAAAGTTTCGCTGAAGTCGGAATCATTTCAATCCTGAGAATTTCCGTGGTTTCATATTGCTTTCAAATTGCTCCTTTAACATGGATTTATTAAACTTCCAATCGAGAAACTTTCCACTTGCCGTGCAGATCAATGGTAGCAATTTATTTCAAGTACTTCATGTAAATCTATTTACGCGCTTTACAATTTTTATACATCATCATCATGCCTGCATTTCCTAATCGGGTAGGTAGAATACACGAAACACGTTTCGTAGCCACATTGAGCATATTGTTAGATATCAACAATATCAACATAGATGAAAGAAGTAGTACATTATAGTGACAGGTTGCTAGCCTATTGCCTAAAAAATACTTCTAGTTATTTCCTTAGTCGCCTCTAACGATAACCACGGAAAAAATTGAGAAGTATTATTCTAAACCCGACACCACAAGGCAGAAAACATAAAATAACCTATTTCCTATTTTCATTGTAACTATAGTACAAAAAATATTTACCACTCGTCGTAATCTTTCAAGTTTTACGTGTAAAAACATCGACAACACCATTAAAACAAATCGGCATCTTAAAACACCGTTCAGCACCCGGCCTACGTCATTATTCAAGTATGTCTACGCTTTGAGGCAACATAATCAGTTCGTAGCGGCGCTACGGCGTAGCGATCTCGTAGCACTCCATTGCATTGGAAATGCATAGGGATCAAGGTGTTGCAATGCATATGTGACGTACGTGAGAAATCGTGATAGAAATAGCGTATCTTGAACTCGCGGATTTATTTATTTTAATGCAATATTTTTCAGGCTACGCTTATTTATTGTGAGTTTGATCGGGTTGACAAGATATCGAAGCGAATAACTGTATTGTTACATACATAATACATACAATCATGTCTGTGTTACCAAATGGGGTAAACTAAGCACCGTAGCATAGGCAAAACCATGATTATGAATATTTCAAGCTACACAGAATTTTAGGTTTCAAAACAGATGGACGAGGTAGTATAATAGTGACAGGTTGCTAGCCTGTCGCCTAAAGCATATCAAAACCTATTTCTTTATTCGCCCTTTACGGCATCCTCGGAAGAAATGGAGAGGTTTTATTCTAGAACTGACACCACGCGACACCATGTTGTTACTTGTAAATTTTACATAATATTCTGGTTTCGAATGCATAGATTTGTTTTATCACAATCCCACGGGATCTATGTTCTTTTCTGAGACAAAAAGTAGCTTATGTGTTATTCCTGGGTGTAAACTTCCTACTGGGTGCAAATTTCAAGAAAATTGATCACGCCGTTTGGTCATAAGAGGTAACAAACATAGCACAGTCATGCTCACAAACTTTCGCATTTATAATATTAGCGTTACGAGCAATTGTATTTGTCACGCTATTACTATACCTAAGAAAGAGACGTACTGTCCTAGGGGTTTCACTTACCTATAATCTTGCCAAGTTAAATTACCTGGATTGTATCTATTTTCATCAAAATCTTTGCCACACTGGTTTCAGCTTTTAAATTTAGAGCTCAAACTACCGCGAGACTCACTCTTAATGAAAAATAAAGATAACTCACGCCTTAATTCGTGTTTAGGTCGACATATTTAGGGTTAGTCCGTATTAGCCGCCGCGGGTCCTAGATGAAGGGCTACCAGCTAGCCCGATACAATGTCGATCTAAACTCAATTATCCGTAGTATCTCTGGCTATTTGATTTTTTCATTATATATTTTTCGAGGTTTTTATTTCAAAATTTTTGAACGAATCATTATAACGGAAAGTGTTAAGATAATTTTTCATTTGCAATCGTTAAAATTTTGCAAAAAGCAAGTAATCTCAACTGACCCTAATATCGTTCGGTAAGCCAAACCAAGATATTATTATAATTCTGAATAATACCGTAATACGGGTTGAGTAGGGACAAAGCTGTCGTTCAATCCTCGATGGAAAAATATTTTTTATTTAAGTACGTTTTATGCAAACTTTTTTTTTAAGTTCCAGACATATTTTTTTGTGTTTCTTTTTAAAACTTGAAAGTGCCAATTCATAAATAAAAACGGAAACAATGCATACACACACTCTTCTACACCCCGTAGCTCGCGTAAAATTGGATTTTATTCTAATTGTAAGTTGGGTTGGATAAATTGTTGGTTCGTTACTTTTGGATTGTGAATATTATTTTTGTAACCAGAATATATTATTTAGTAGTAACCTATGAAAACCACTTCAGCGTTTATCATCCCCACTTTCCCCATTTATCCCATCCCATCCCAACTGCTCTTGCAGTCCGCTCTCACCCCATACTACGAACAAGAATACCTAGAATCACATCATAAATCAACGCGGGATTTTCAGCCCAAGTTCCTGTCTAGCTGGTCTATTACACAAGTCGTAAGTTTAAATCATGGAGCACGGAACAGTTTAATTAACTCTATTATCAGCACTTGTTAATTTGACTAGTCTAAGTGACAGTACATACATACGCCTGTATCACCAGATGGGGTAGGCAGAGCACACGAAATGCTGCGGAGAAAAAAACCATGACTTTTCATCTCATACTGTTACGGTTTGTGGCCACTTCTGGGATATTTATAGATTTTAAGTTGACAGATTGCTAGCCTGTCGCAAGTGATCGTGTTCAAGCAAGGTTACTCGTCTAATACTGTCACATATTTGTCGAGTGGTGTTATGTGAAGAATAACACCTCTCCGTCTTTTCAGTGAATTTCGTAAGCAGCTACTAAGGAAAATAACTAGGCGACAAGCCAGCAGTAGAAATTAAAAAATGCAGTATTAAAAAAATGCAAGGTCCCAAGATACTGGCTCTGCCTAGTTTGGGGTCAGATACTCTCAATGTGTGTTACTAATGTTTATGTATATGATTTTTTTTTATTTTTTTTACTATAGTAAAAGTGGCTATAAAGTATGAAATCGTCCAGATTTTACTACATAGTGCTTACACTGCTTCGTGTGTTCCCACCATTTGGGCCATTTGGGAATGCAGGCGTGATGTATGCATGTATGCAAGTAAATACCTAAGTTTAGAGCAGGCCATCAATAAGCCACCGAAGGATAGTTCTTGCTACAATGCTATCCTAACTCAATAGCCGTCGAGAATCTTCAGGTGGTCAGACAAAGTTCAGCGACTGTTGACACAGGACTATTGACTGTGGTACTTGGACTATCTAAAACCCAAACACTTACAATTTGTGTACTGAGCTATTATCGTTTAATTGCCCTGCGAGTTTGCTTAATTTTTAAATTAGCGGATAAGAGCTTGTTTCTTATACATAGACGGAGAATTTATTACGTTATGTTTAAATGTTTGGGAACGATGCATAAGGTCAGATGTGAAACTTCACTTATTCACATCATGGTTTAATAACTTATTTTTCTGAATGGGTGAAAACCAAAAAGCTGCACCTTGTTAAAATTACTATAAACTTTTTCCGTTGTGTTCCTGCTTTTCTGAAATAAAGAAAAAACATAACCGACCTTTTCCTTCTTGAACCAAGATTCATATATTAAACAATTGTAATAATTTATGGGAAACATTCACTACAGTCCATTGACACGCTGTAGGTTTAAGAAAGAGTGATGAAGATTTTAAGAGTGAACTAAAAACTTTTTAATATCCCTAAGTCTACATAGGTATATCAGTAAATCCATAAATGACAGGGCTGTTGAATAAAATTAAGTACTTAGTCAAATTAAAAGTTTATATAAACGGCACAACACGCTAACATACGAGTAGCGATAAATTTCCTCTTATTCCTCAAATAAACTCAAACTTTTCCTCCATAAGAATAATTCCCTGAACTCGTAAACATATCGTGTAGCGCAGTCAATCAACAGAAGTCGGGTGGGCGCAAATCAGAATCACATCAAAAACGGGCCGAAAACAACAACACTGCTAACTATGTTTAGAGAAGCGATCGAGAACGCGATTATGGACCAGAGAGCATGAATATTCATTGTCCAGATGTTCGGATCCATCAGATAGGCGTACCCGCTGAGGACCGTGGGTCGGATCTGGCCCTTACGTATTCGAAACCAATCAAGTCTGTAGCCCACGGATCCACGTGTTTGCCAGAACAATGGCTGTCCTAGGACGTGTGAGCGCTGATATACGTCACTGTCTCCGTAAACAACGCTCTCATACAGTATGTACTCGTTACCTACCCGTTGTTTGCATCTAAAATAAAGCTTTATTTTCACACGTACTCGGTAGCTTGTCGAACGAAATTGAGTGAGTGTGGTGTGTTTATTTGTCATAATGGAAAGTTACACCGCGGAATCTTTTGTGCTATTATTCAATTTCGAAAAGTTGATTCACGATACCTGTTTAGATTCGGCGTTGTGGTAACTTTTAAGAATCTTGCGGGCTTCTTGACTCAACTTTTCACTGCTCACCTGTATCAAATATATTATGGACCACAGTCGAAATTTCAAAATACTTGTAGGTACATTTTGGTACTCGTATTTTTGTGCAAACTGAAATCCCATTTTACGATGTAGGGGGAGTGGGGGCAGCTTGATACGGTTTTTTTGCTTCACCGATAAAAAGAAGAGGCATAGAGCAACTGCAACAAAATTATTCTTCAAAGGTCGAGTATGTATCTGGGTACAAACGTACATTCAAATTTGTCTGTAAAAATGTACTTAATTTTTTTTATGCCAATTTTTCTGAGAAATGGTTTTCGTATCAAACTACCCCGTATACGGGGTGCATTCATACATGCCAGGGGCACTTAGATTCACTTATACATCTCCATACATTATTAACATAAATTTATTCAGAAACAAAGTAAAATGCATGTATTCCATGGTTACAAACTTAACTTATGAAATTCATTCTCGTTTATAACAAAGTAACGTCAAATCGATGTAGTAAAGTTGCTATCTTTATTTCTTGTAGATAAAGTGCCATTAATCACATCAGAAATTGTAGATTCTATGACAGTTTCATCTATAGACACTCTATCGGTCTTTTTTTTGTATTTGCAAACCATTTCCTGAAAGAAAAAAAAAACTTACCTACTCTCATACTGTTGATATAGTATCAATCTACCCCATTGGCCTCCGTATCAATGTGCCCCAAAGTACTTTTTAAAATTATAATAATTATTAAATAAATACTGAAAGTAACTAAGAAAAAAAAAGCATTTTATATTGTTCTTTAGTCTATATACTAACTGCATAATTTGGACTCTTTCGAATAACAAAACAACACTGCCTAATGATATACTTCTTATAACTGACGTAATTTTAGTCTCAACCTAAAAAAACGTATCCGTACTTGTCGTCTGCGACACACCGACCGAGCGGCGGCGATATTCCGGCAGCTGATTGGGCCCGTTGGTGGTGTCTATGTGTGTGTGAATGAACAGTGCACGATCGTTCGTTTAGTTTCTATGCCCGCCGTATCTATGTCCCCCGTGTATCAAGGTACCCACTTTCCCCCTAAGGTTCAGCGTGTTTGTATATTTTGGAGCGTCTCGTCCACTCAGACTTATTTCATACCGACAGACCGTATAAACTAATCAAATATTGACACAAGACCAACTCACCCGAGCAATGGTAAACGTACTTCGTTAGTTCAAATAAGTTTCTCAGATTGTTATGGTTTTCACATAAGGCGGAATGAAATTATATGGATAATAATTGAAATAAATTAAATACAGTGCGTCACCTTAGGTAATTAAGTAGCTATAGTACGCTTTGTGGCTACTACGACGCTATTTATTGATTTATGTCTGAGATCTCTATCATATTAATTGCTTTACTAAGTTACGTAGCAAGCTAGTTGCTATTTTGGTCATTATTGACTTCAAAAAGAAGTTCAGGTTCAATGTAATGTATTTTTAATGAGTTCTACTATAAATCAGCAGACGTTGTCAATTCATTGCACTAAAAAAACTGTTACTTTTAATATCTTAGTCTTTTGAATTAAGCCACAGTAGAATAGTTACCGCTATGGGTCAATTCCAAAAAAAACTTGCCCCAACAAGAAAAAAACAACACTATCAAATTAAACTAAAGAAACTGTTGTTAAATTACAATTAGTCACGTTGCAACGTAATATAGTGATATAAAAGTGCAATTTACGAAATACGTGCCTCGTGCCTCAAAAAGATTTATAAAGAACGCTCCCAGGGTGTCGTAATTCACAAAGACTTCGTTCTGTGAGCGGAGTCCCGGAGAATTTCATATTATTTTGTTAAGAAGCACTATCAAATACAGCGACGCAGTGTGCCTACTGCAACCGTTTTCAGAATAATGATTTTATTCGGCTCCTGGAAGAAATACTCGAAATAAATCGATATAAATGTATATTTGATTTGCTCTGAAGCATGGACTTAGTTTAAATCTAAGGAAATAGCATCAGCGATAAATTACTGGGCACAGCTAAGTTTTGCTCCATGTTGGAACATATGTAGTTAAAGTTATAGTAGTTTTTAGAGTTCTCTACCTAAAGTATAAAATGGTACCATATTACTAATACTAAGACCTCGCTGTATGTCTGTCTGTCACCAGGCTGTATCTCAACAACAGTTGAAATTGACACAAATGTTATAATGCTACCGCTAACACGACAAATACTAAAAATATAAAATAATAAGGAGGCTCCCGTACAACAAAAGCGATTTATTTCCCTTTTCTTGCATGACATTAATAATGGCAACAGGTAGGCACTTTCAACATTGACAAAATACTCAAGTTTTGTTTTTACTTTTTTTTATTAGGGATTTACTTCACTATGAACCCCATTTTGCACCAACGTGGATGGCAAAACTTAGTTCACGTAATATTATTTTCCGTATTTATTAACCGATTCTGAAGCAGTAATTATCATACCCATACATGAAGACGATTGACGAAAAGTGTAGAATGGAACGGAAAATGAGATCAAAAAATGAGTACAAATATTGTTCGTTCGTTCAACGAAAACAATAATCCAGAGTTACCCATTTTTACCTGAAATCTTTAAAAATCTAGTCGTTCACCTTAAAAACTCCCCGAGCTACCATAAACCCACAAATAATTATGAGGAGAGCTTTAAAAAAATGTGATAATCTCTTACCTTTCCAGCGTTGTTATTTTTCCAGAAAGTTTTGAAAATATGTTAATAAACGAGTCAGCGAAAACTTCACCCCTGAATTAATTTGAAAAGATAGGCAGGCAAACAAGAAGTCTCTCGCGCGAACCATTTTGCACTCGACTCACAAAGTAACGCTAAATGAGTTTTGAATAAAACAACACTGCGAAACTTAAACACCCTGAGAATATACATTTACTGTTGCCTCAGTAGTTTTAGGCGAAATCGAATAATTTCCTGAAAATAAACTGAAATAACACAGAGTAAATTGTGGAGAAGTATGCTTTCATGGACTGCCATTTTATGAGATAAAACTTTGTTACATGCTTAATTAAGAGCAATGCGCGGTTGAATTGTAATAAAAGTTTCTTATTATAATCCTACCTAACGCCAAGTTTAAGTGTTTATTTACCTTTGAGACCACGTGACGTTAACTAAGGAAAGTCATCAGTATCGACTGATTGGCTACTAACTAAATAAGTATCGATCCGCAAAGGTCAAGTTCGATAAAATAAGTTGTCGACTTATTTTTATCGGTATAACTCGAAGTTCACGTTACAAATTGCGCCTCTTCGCACTAATTGGTAACGCCTAATTGGTAGTCCCAGCAGAAAAATTACTTTCATCAACGAGCGAAGAGTTTCATAATTACTGCAATTAGGACCATTGCGGCGTTTTGTTCAAACGAGACGCAGGGGAAGGGCGGACGTGTCGCGTGTACAAAAATATTTTTTATAAAAATTCACGGCAGGCGAGAATTTATCCCGTTTAATGGATTGCTGGCTACTGATGGGCTGGAGCCCGTACCGCTCATCCTGCCGTATTCTAGCCGCCGAAATGTAAACATCACTTTTATAATACTTTATTTCGCTTCCTACTAAAGAGAAAATAGCGCGGTGTGGCGTCGGAGTTTCAGCCGACTCGACGCAGCAAAGTAAGTTACGTTGTGCAGCCACAAAAATTTACGACATAAATTGTATTTACAAGCACGGAAGCACCTACGTTGAAGCAGAAGGTGCGGGTGTCTTGTGAAGTTCCGTTGAATAAAAAAGTAGTTAAACAAAAACATGTATACCGGGGGCCTTATTTATTCCAATGTGTGTAGGTGGCACCGCTCAGCCTCCGACGATCTCCGAGATAAGATCTGCGTCTAGCCCGCATCATTTACTCGTTTTAAGTTAGCGAAGAACGCCAACGTCATGAAATATGGAAGCACAGTGAATAATAAATACGTCCTATATTGGATCCCGTAAACTGTCATCGCCGTGCCTCGGCTGTAAGTGGATCGCGGGGGCTGAATACAAAAGGGAGATCCCCTGATAATGGTTTTTAGAATCTTATTTCATCCGGCTCTTACAGCTGATCGATTAGAAATTTCGATACGCGGTTGCCACTCGCCTGTGGGAAAATGGAGAGGTTAATTTTACCTTAACTTCGTTTGGAAGTATACTTTTTAAAGTAGCTGTTCGACATATTGTTTTTCACTTTGCTTAGGCTTTAATGCATTTGCGTTCGGGAATTTATTTTCGTTGACATTTTTTATTACGTTCATTTTTTAATAAATCGCTGGTTCGTTAGTTGCAACACGGCGCACGTCCAGCGGCAGCAAAGTAACCATCACATTCAATTTTCATCGCCTCTGTGTTCATACGGTCTGAATATTTTTCTCGCAATATCTGTACATTTTCCGTGCTGGCATGAAAGGCAAATGGATTAGTGGCTTTTAACGGAGCTGCCGCCAGCCGCAGCCAACATGCGAGCACATCCAGCAAGACGCATCAAAGTGCTCTATTTGCCCTAGCCTTTTACACAGAAATAATCCTCGGCTGCTTCGAATACTTTGCATAAACGAGGCATATGTCCGACGCAATATCATGTTAACAAAGCGGCATACATCCTGGTTACGCAAGTGATTGCTTGATAAAAATATCCATAAATATTTACAATGTGTACTGTCAGTTTTAGAATAACACCTCTCCATTTCTTCCATGAATGTCTTAGAGGCAGCTAAGGAAAGTTTAGGTTAGCTTTAAGCGGCAGGCTAACAACCTATCGCTATTATACGTCTTCTATCTATGTTTAAACGTAAACGTATGCTAAAAGTTGCTATAAGACCTAAAATAGTCATGATTTTGGCGTTGTAACGATGTGTGTGCTCTGCCTACGACAGGCGTGATGTATGTGAGGACAATTTGTAAAAACAAATTTTTGTTTAAATTAAATTTACTCGAAACTACAGCATGGAAACTGTAAATTTTTAACCATTTCTGAAAGAAAAGATTCCCTATTTTCTGCACAAAAAACAGCAAAATATCTAAGGAACGCGTAGATTCCGCTTCGCAACAGGAAGCCCGTCGGCGCACTATCCAAACAAGCGATAAAAAAATACGAAAACATCAGCGAGCATTCCACGTAAACAAACACCGTTTTAACATATGTGTACCTTTATATTGAACTCTGTAAAAAACAAATCTCCCGATCTTTCGCGTATTATTACCATTGTTTTGTGAGAAACTTTTGAAAGTATTGTTTTATTACGTGAGATTTTTGAACTAAATAATAATTGATGAAGACGTTTATCAGGCTTGTCACTTTAGAAATACCTAGATATTCCATTGTCGCCTCTTACGACATCCATTGAAGAAATGGTGAGATGTTCTAAACCTGACAGTACAAGGAGTACTCGTTTTTTTAAATCCATCACAAAAAAATCGCTATTTTAGGTTTGTTCCACTCGCATTGTTATTTTAATATTCTTGTTGTGAAATAAAAAGAAATACTCACGTTACTTTAAGTACTAAGTATTAGAGAGTCTTACGATAGTTATTATTGTTAGGATAAGAGAATCCATCCGCAGTACAACAGTCAAGTAGTTTAGTTTTAATTGCCAAAATTTGGCCCAAACAAATGACTCTCGGCTATAAACAAAGATTTTGATAACTTTGGATACATTCCATCATAATCGTACGTAGGGGAAAGCAGGTAGGGTTCGTACACCAGGAGCATTCGTACAGTGGCCATATCTAAGCTATCGAATAAATCACAGTGTTCGTGTTTGTATGCATGATTCCCGTTCATACGCGCCGCTTACCTGTGGAGTGGGGAGACAGTGCTGCCACCGGTTTAGACAGAGCAAGTCGATATGTGTTTTTGCTCTGCGTGACAAATATTTATATTCATCTTTGAGCACGCTTAGCGGGTATAAATAATTCTTAAGCTCCTCAAGTTGTTTATTATATTTTGTGCTTCACAATCTTAGTTTCATATTTAAATGGTTATTTAATCTTATCTAGAACGGTAATTTTTATTTAAATTTTTGTTGTTGGTTTCTTGGGTTGGGGTACTTTCGTGCAGTTATGAGTGGGGTACATTAGTACAGTACGAATCTACCTCACTCATAACATTACTTGGCAATCCTGATTATACTTACTCTATAATCAATAGTGCTTTGTGAATTAAGGGCCGTAATAAGAATATTAGTAACGAGACTTTGTTAGAAGCCCGACGCCAAAGGTCTTTTATGACTCCGGTTTGTACTTCCTTTACTGCCCGTAATATGCACTAATTTTCATCACATTTTGCGAGGTAAAAAAATATCACTGAAATTTCATGTCGTCACGCCACCGCGCCGCGCTATTCCGCTTGCGCTATTTGGACTGTCAGTGCAAATGCATTGATTGTCACGTTTTTTCGAATCATATACCACAGACATGAACTAAGTTTCGTACAGAATTTGAACAGTCATAGCTACAGCCAGATTCTATCAAAAAGATTAAATTTTTTTTATAAAAATATAGAAAAACGTGTTCAGATACATCCAAAGTATTAAATTATTAAAGTTTCATAATGCGTACGTACATTATTTTTGAATTTTTAAGTTTTTATATCCACACATCCCACTTGTATAGCTTTGAAAAAGACTTATCTAGGCATAACCTTGGTCTGCAAACTATTTGTTTTTTTGGTAAGTTTTAGTCCTTTTACTTTTATTATAAAATATGTGTTGATTTATTAGTGCATTTATTGAGGAAAAATTATTATAAATTCGGTCGGGTTATATTGCATAAATATAATTAGAAGTTAATACTTAAAACTTCTAAGTTATTATAATACGTAAAATCGGTTTATTTTGCAGTCCTTACATAAAGGTCATTAATTATTTATTAGTTACATCGCGAAAATTAATAAAATCTTTTATTTTTATATTTTATGTATTTCAAGTGCAATTTTTTTTGGACTTTGACACGAAGGCTGTTTCTATTCATGAGCCCCTCTGTTTGAACTGGGATAAATATGAAAATAATTGTATTATTGAGTTTTGGTTGCTTTAAATACAATAATTGTTTGATGAAGACTGATTATTTACTTATTTTAACCTCAATAAATAACTTTTAGACATTGAATAAATGAAATTTACATTGACTGTACGAAGGCTCCTCACTATGTACGAACGTGCCCCACGCTGTGTACGAAGCTACCACACGCTTGGGGTGCTTTCGTACGTTTCTCATTTTTTAGAAAAAAAATCGTAGCTTCTGTATTCTACTTTATTATGAAAACATTACACCACAATTTTATAGTCAGATATATTGGCAATGTATTAGTATCAAAATAAATTCGTAATAGCTAATAGTTATTTTTAAAAAAATCTCAGAGTAAAAAGTGTACGAATCCTACCTGCTTTCCCCTACCTAGTAGGTAGGTACAAGAATGAAGATCACTCGCAATCACATGTTGAGGCAAGAACGCAGCAAATCGAGCAAGCCTGAAAGTTATTCTTCCTGTGCGTTACAGGGAAACAAAGCACTCCCATTCCACGCGGTCAAATGCAAGACAACAAATCGCCTGCTAAAACATTCATGGCACCCAGTTTTAAACAATGACAGGCATGCATCTACGCTCACAATCAAGCCAGAAGCGTGGCTACAATTTGCTCGGAGGTGGGTGCATAAGCCACTTCGCCCCCTTCGCTTGTCTTCCGACGTAGACAAGTTTCTACGAACTAGCAGCTAACTAGCAGGTCTATGTAACCAAAGATAATGTTCTCAATTCGTCTAGTATTCAAGCATGTTGAAATTGGAGATTTTAGTTCGAGGTTGGTTTTAGAGCTCGATGTTAGATGTTCGGGTGAAGGTTTTGTTAAGTTAGTTTTAATTGGATTTTCTTTGATGTCTAAGCTTTATTCTTTGAGGAACGATGCACACGTGCACTATGAGCGAAATTACAAGAACGGTCAAATAATGTAAATGAAGCATTCCATGCAAAGCACGTTTCTTGCATGACATTCCTCTATTACCAGACAGACAGCTTAATTTCATTAATAGAGTTCCATCGGCACCCTTCGGATACGAAAGCCTTAAAAAATTGCGATAGTAAATTATCGTAATATGATAGCATTAATAGTAACCCATATAATGTTTTAAACAGTCGTAACTCTCACTTATATTTATCACATAGCGGGACTGAGTAAAGACTTTGTCTCGGTATGACATGATTGCAAATTAAAGTAACCAAAAGTGCTAATAAGGTACTAACGACTGGAAAATAACTTCGCTTAAATCTTTCAGAAGCGCCGCATCAAAGACCTCGGTGACTAAGTGAAGTCATCGCTTCCAGCAGTCTGTGAGTAAAGTCTCGTCCATTGATAGATATTACTTCCTCCTCCACTCGAGGTAAAGACCTAGTGGCTGCGGAGAACACCGTTCGACGGGGGCAAACTGAATTAGGGACGTTTTTCTCCATTTTATATCTCTCGCCCTCTAAGGAGCGACGAAGTGGTGAATTATTGGACTTACTTTATTTTATAAAACGATTTCGCCTCGAAGAGTTTTCTGTTTACTTTGCCACAAAACGCTTTTCGCGTTCCAGCCATATTAAATTGATATAAATTGATAGTGAAATCGATTTCTATTCATTGGCTTTTATTGGCGTATCCGTGTCGTGGATTTGGTTAATAAGGAAAGCAAATGCTCTGCCTTTTGATGGGCGTGGGGATGTTTTGTAAATAACGCAATGTTGCAAGTCCCGAGTTATTCGGGATAAAGTTGGTGTATTTTCTTGCGTGTGTAATTTCGCGGTGTTTCCTTTTCATTAACTTTCCACGCACAATATTGCAGGCTGGTCATAAACTCGGACGAAGGTGCTCACTTACAGCGAGACGCAATGTAGTTTCGCCCCGCCCGCGCCGGCAACTAATGAGACTTGCGGAAATATTATACTTTTAATGAAATGAGACAACTTACGGACATGCAATTAGCCAACTAATATCAGCTTTTTGAGCTTCAAATATGCAGTGTTCCACATAACGGGGCATTCATAATAAATTCAGAGAGTAAGATTTTTCATCAGAACTTTAGTGGGGTTCTTACTTATAAACCTGTCGCTGTACTTTTGAAATTTGAGGGAAAGTGTAGAAACACTGTAAAGTATAGTAAAATCATTTACTTTACAAATTGCATTTATAGTACTGTATAATATAAAGGGAGTGGACAGGCATCAAGACCGTGTAGGAGTTGTTCAGACTCGCTATGGACAGAGTCCGATTTAAAGAGCTGACTGACAAACTTCAGTAATGAAGTGGCACTTCAAGAAGAAGAAGAATAAATAAAGCTCAGGAACTTTTTTTTTAGTTTGTTTAATTAAGCTTCAAATCTCACTGTCACTTCGTTATCCTATAAAAAAATCTGTAAAAAAAATTCAAAACCATAGTTTTGTATGAAATATGTACGAAAAAGGTACTGTAATTGCACAGCTAATTAAGAGTTAACGTAACAATGTAGAATAGAACAATTGGTCTAGATTTCTGTATTGATAAGCACTCAAACAAAAAACCCAAGCAAAACGACTCTAGACACCTAATTACAATAGTAAATATGTATATTGTAAAGGTAAAATTTTCACACTATCCATAATATTAGTTCCCAGTGCATTTGAACACAATGGCAATGTTTTAACACATTTTTATACCGGGTATAGCGAAAATAATGAACCGTGCCGCGCGGGCGCCGAATGAATTAAAACTAATGGAACAGTTAATTTCTCATGAGGATAAAGCGGTGCGGCCAAACTCCAGCAGATTCAACGGCTCGCACTCTCCCGCGCTATTCACCGCCTTTTTTATCACAGCAACATTAAACCACGCTGCCCCCACAAACACAGATGCAATCGTTCTAAAGCCAGCAATCTTGCTTTTGTACCTCTAACAAATTATTTTATTTGCCCGTAAACCAGCCGACCGGACTTTATGCCTCTATACACGAATTTGGCGAGTGCTGGCGAAAAAGACAGCTTTTGGCTATGCATTAAAGATTCGTACTACTATTTACAAACGTTTGTTGGTGTATAAAAATAAACAAGCTAGCTTCACAGTAACGTAAAACTGTTAGAATAACGTACAAATTTCCTTTTACTGCAGTTTATTTTCATTTTATGCGGAAGTTTTGACAGACTTGGTTAGTTAGACGTTCGTTTACACGCCAAGACTCAATCGACGCTACAAACTTCCGGCATGAATCAAACAGAACGGCATACAAATACAAACGGGTGCATTTGCATCCTTTCAAACAAAAGCAGCGTTGCGTTCTTCGAGATCTTGAATGTTGGAGGAAACCTACCGATCTTTGAAGGATCATTCATAGTACGTCATTTATATTCGAATATTGTGTATCCTGTGTGATGTCGGATTTAGAATGACTCCTCTCTATTTCTTCCGTGGGTGTTGTGAGGGGCGACTAAAGAAACTACGTTTAGATATATTTTAGGCGACAGGCTAGCAACTTATCATTATTATACCTCGTTTATCAAATTAGAACCTAAAAATGGAGCTATGAAGCGTGAAATGGTCAGTAATTTGCTCTCGTAGTAATTTCCTCTGCCTGCAACGTTTGGCAATGCAGGCGTAATACACTAACAAGTCATCTACGTAAAGGTTGAGCTTTCTTGAACAAAACTTCAAATCTTATCGTTTCCAGATTTACTCTATTTTTTCAGTTTCAGAGCTTAAAATAACACAAAAATCCTAGCTAATTGTATCATAAACTCGTTTAAAACTAAGCTATTGCTAATTTTCATTACCGTCAGCTTTCACTTCAAAAATTGTAAATTATTGTTAACTTTCTATCCTTCTTCCAGGTCGAAAGGGTTGTGGCTAAGTATCATCAAAGTTTTTTTAAGACATTGGGGAGTGGGGACAGATCTGATTTTTAACAAAAGAAACATATACAACCGCTCTTTAACATCAATGATTACATTATTTATTCGGTCCAAAAATACAGGTTGAATTGCATAACGTGAACTCTAAAGCGCTTGAGTACCTAATCTAGAAACACGAAGAGATATTCAACAACTGTAAAGTAACTAGAGAACTAAGACATAGCTGGAGCATTCGTTTTAATAGTCCAGCAGTCCCGGATATTACTTCATTCGGGGCAGACAAGACAACGGACGCTCCTGTCTCATACGAGAAGATAAATTATGTATGACATGGATATCTCGGACCTTTGCCGGTCCGTAAACGGAGCTTAGGAATATCTTAAACCTTTAATAAAAAGGAGAAACCGTCGCAGTGTGAATACCATTCAAAGATGAGCGCGGGGAAACTTTGCGCTGTAATCTTTAGCTCTGTGATGTTATTGGCGGTTTCCACTGGACAATGCACTCTTTCTTGTGTGGTGCCGCTTTGATGGATATCGTTAGAGGCCCCTAAGGGAAATAACTTTAGGTATTTTTAGTGTTAATCATTAAACTACCGTGAGACTCACTCATGTTAACAATTGTTCGAATAACTCACGTTAGTAAAATCGAGTTTAGCTCTACATGTTTCGGACTAATTCGTAGCCCTTCATCTAGGAGCCGCGGCAGCTGCTGCTGCCAAACACGAACTGCGCGCCTCCGCTCTCTTTGCGCCACTGATTGAATTGAATGAATTAGTCCGAAACATGTCGAACTATACTCGATTTTATTAACGTGAGTTATCCGAACAATTTTTAACACGTATTTTTAGTGGTTAAATTTTTAGATAATTACGCGCGCGCACGCACACACACATCACGCTTGTTTTTTCCAAATGGGATAGGTAGAGCATACTAAACCTTAAATAAAATAGGTATAACAATAGTAACAGGTTTCTAGCCTGTTTTTAACCGACACCAATAAAGGAGGATATCAATTCGATCAATTATTTTTTTTGTATGTATGATACTCGATTTCTCCGAACCCGTGAACCGATTTTCAATTTTTTTTAATCGAAAGGGTATTTCCGAATTGGTCCTGTTGGCACTAAGTTGGGATCTGATGATGGGATCTTGGAGAAATCAAGGGAACTCTTCAAATGTTATAGGAACATGTACGGCGCTTTCGAAAATTTATTGATAAAGTTTACATTCAGTAAACCGCGTATACTTTTAAGATATTGCTAATTTAAAGTCAGTTTTTTTTTGTTTAATTCCTTAGTCATCTTTACGACATCCACTAAAGGAATGGAGAAGTTTAATTCTAAACCCCACACCACATGGAAACTATCACAACCCCGCGGAAATTCGTGACTGAAATCACCTCGATACGAATATAATATTTTTATCCCTATTTGAGATTTTAGACCATTATGATGAATGAAGTATTCTTAGCTACCGGTAGCTACCATGTCGCCTAAAGCATACCTAAACCTATTTTCTTGGCCGACTTCTTACGACCTTCACGGAGGAAGAATGGAGATATTAAGTACATGACTTAGAAATGACTTACATTCATAAACAAGGTGATTAAAAAACTCCCAGCTAACGAAAAAGGAAACTTTAGCGCCTTTATTCTTCACAGCTTGTCTTATCCAGCTCCCGTTCATATTTTAATAAGTCAACAATCTCCTCTAATGGTTTTCTTACCTCGAAGCCTCGAACTACTTCGCTTCCCTATTTTCTCTACCGCAGTCTCTCACTGTAATATCCTAGAGCAAACTTGAACTGTCGACGATTTCCCTCCGAGAAGTTATTTCGCTGAAAGTTGCGGTCTGGCTAAATAGGAAATTAGGTAGGTACCTAATCTCTTGTAAGCAGGCTGGCTTATTTGAAAATGTTAGAATAACAAGTAAAATACGCTTTTTGTTCAAGGAAAGTAATTAGTAGAGACTAAGTAATCTAGGACGGTGTTCTCGCAAATTATGTAAACGTTTCAAGTTACTTGCTAACGTACCTACCTACCTACATAATTAACATTGTTATGAATTCAGTTCCAAAAGGTTTGCTAATATTTTTTAACTTATATCTCGTGAAAAAATTAGCTAATATGATTAATTAGTTTTTTGCTAATTTCAATGCTAAAACTTGAATCATTTACTGAGTAACATAAAAATAATTTAGACAAGAACATTTATTGTTCTACATTCTAACAATGTGAAACGTTAAATAAAACTCTAGGATACGTTCAGACTCTATTGTTTGAGCCACTTTTTTAAAAACAAACCACTTTAATTATATCTACGATAGCATGATTATCAAATTACTTAATATAATTTTATTGAGAAAATGTTAAAAGAGAGCGGAGTTTAACAGTAACTCTAAAACAAATAAGTATGTCTTGTCCTGTGTCACTGCAATATCACGTTTAACCATCTGGTTACCCTGCTGAAATTGCTAAACGTGGCACTGGATTTTTGAATTCATGTACTCTGCCTACCCCTCTTGGGAATACAGGCGTGAGAATATGTATGTATGTATGTCTTTTAACAAACCTAAGTAAACCCGAAGTTGAGTTGGTAGGTTAGATTAAATTTAATAGGTGAACAGTATGTAACGCTTAATAATCTAGCGTTACTTCGATAGATTTTCTCTATATCAATAGATACAATAAAAGACACAAGAAAACACAAAGACTATGATAAGTAATAGCAATTCTACAAGCTCGACTCATTAGCTACAAACGATTCTGAAAGAACAAACCAATACAAACAAATTCGTTATTACCGCGGACGTGATCCTAAAAGCTAGCAGTAACTAGGTAGGCACAGTGTTAATACGGCCCACAATAAAGTCAGCAACAATTATTCCGAGTCAAAATCAATCCACGATATTAATTTTGCCACCCTCATAAGGCACGCCCAACAGACAAATAGCTCTGAAACTAATGCAATATTCCGCTCACGTTTTGCCCCACAACTATGGATAACTGGGGCTGAAGATACAAAGAGAGACTAAGCAACTGCTAAACTTATTTTCTTTTGGTTTTGAAAACGTATAAGCTCTTACTTTTACTTCGCGTAGTGCACCTCCGACTCTAGATGCCTTTGAGTGGGTAAGGAAGTTACCTCGCCTTGCAAAGTTCCATGTTATGTCAAGTGAAGCGGAGAATTTAAATTTCGAGTATCTTTTCCGACTGCTCTGCCGCTTCGAACTTTTACAGATACATAGAGATTGATTCGGTATATCCAAGCGATTGGGAAGTGTGTTTTATAATATTCGTTCTAAGCTCTTTTAGCTTTATTTCCTCGCGGAAAACGGAAGGCTAAATCAGAATTTGCTTTTCATGTCTTATGTCAATTTGCGTTAACCAATTGGCATTAATTAACCATCTGAAGGCCGGCCGTGATTCAAATCGAGGCCCGAAGGCAAGCTTTAAGCAACCGCTTTTTAAGGTTCCATGGCCAAAGCCGGAAGGGTAATAACCTCACCAACTCAATTATTAGAAAAATACCGACTTTCTAGTTTTCAGTTATTGTTCTTCAAAATTTTTGACGAGGAGGAAGAGAGTGAACGATAGGGAGATATTGATGTCAAATTTATTGACATACCTACATACATAACGTCACGCTTCTTTCCCACGGGGGTAGGCAGAGGCTACTTTGTTCTACTTGCTACGATCCTGACATTATCTCTTTAGCTTCATCCACATTTATTAATTTCCACATAAATTTATTAACAACCTCAAGAAAAGTATTGAGGATGTATTCAACTTCAACTTTTGTTTGTGGCAACACAGATCGCTTTAGGTTAGCGACCATTACTGCCAATGACTCCTGACGGCAGCATAACGCTAGACGTGTTTGACCAGTTTTTATATTGATTGTTCCGAAACGGGGGTACTTATAGGAACGTGTTTGTTGTGTACCCACCTGGAAAGATCACACACAATACACATAAACAACACAACATTTAGACAAGCACAAAACGCAAGACAGATCGGGTAGTCAGGGACGAGGATGGATTCGGTAGTTTGAACAATTCGAAGATATTGAAAGTGACACGATGGGTTAACAGAGAAAGTGCATCTAGGGTTACAAAATAAAACTGTTATGTTACTTAATACGTATGAAGCGCCCTAGCGCCACCTATCGTCGAATAGCTGAACTACTTCCTACAAACTTCCATGGTATACCGATTGTCAATAAAAATCTTACATCCCGATAACGAAGTTTCGAATTTGGTTGTATTTGTAGGGACATGTTGGCAACGTCAGCTCATATTCCGGTACACGAGTACTAGGATATGAGCTGACCAAGCAAAGCCACCGAGCCTAACACGGGGCCCGCCAACCGCAGTCCCGTCCAAGCCACTGCGGTTGGCGGGCCCCGTGTTAAGCTCGGTGGCTTTGCTTGGTCAGCTCATATCCTAGTACTCGTGTACCGGAATATGAGCTGACGTTGCCAACATGTCCCTACATATTAATAAATACCAATTCCAACTACCCCTCTGCGGACTTCAGCCCCATGCATAACATCTGCCTGGAGAGAGATCTGTCTATAATATTGGAGTCCTCTCCAAAGGTATTTAATCTCACGTTGTCTGTGCGTCTGTTTGTCAAGTAACTTTATTTATAGAGTAAAACCCTTTTAGTGAAAAATAACGGAATTACTCACGTTGCTTATACCGAGATTAGCTCGACATGTTTCGGATCAATCCGTGATCCAACATCTGGAGCTACGCGTCACGGCAGCGGACAGACGCGCACTGCGTGCAGACGCTCTTTATCTTTTGACAATAATAGTGAATGTGTTAGCGAAAATGTGGGTAGTTGTGAACTGCTGTCAGCTGTGCCTAGTAGTCACGCGGAAAGAGCGGCTGCACGCAGTGCACGTCTGTCCGCTGCCGTGGCGCGTAACTCCAGATGATGGATCACGGATTGATCCGAAACATGTCGAGCTAATTTCGGTATAAAGAACGTGAGTAATTCCGTTATTTTTCACTATGAGTGAGTCTCACGGTAGTTTTATCTAAAACCCTTTTGTTCATGGATTTACTGGACACTGATGCTGTTAAAAAAGAATGGTGACATCGGGTTCAGTGCACCATGTTTCATGTACAAGGGCCCCCTTTAATTTTGCAATCCGTGATAATACGTTTTCGCTTAATAACGACTAATGTTGAATTAATAATGTTACCTACGTAACCTAGTGCGTGAGCCGGACTCGCTCTTGCCATGTTTTTTACTATAAAAGCTAGTATTAAGGTTAAATCAGCGGCGTATTCTTCTTGAAAGGCACGCCTTAGACGCCGGCGACATTCAAAAGGAGCGCGAGGCGGCACGTGCCGCGTTCCCGCCTCAGCCTGCCAATTAGGCCCAACTATCGGGGCCAATCATTCTTACACTGCCTAAATTATCCCTTCGATCAATTGATGAAGAACGAATCATTCTGGGTTGTTAATGTGTACGCAGTTTGAACGCTGTTGCCGACTCTACTCTTTTTAAAGTTCTGTAGGAAAATGACCCTTCGTGGTTCACTCTTCATTGTCAGTCTGTACCTACTTCTAAAAGTTTTTCTCAGAAACTCGTGGACACCGAACAATAACCTAACATAGAATTTGAAACCACAGGTAGGAAAACATAGAAAGGTATGCCCATTTAGTTATGTCCTATTTCCCATACTTAACACTAGTAAAGGAAAGAAAATCGGAAAAAGCGATGCGCGAAGTTATCCCCATCCACCACTTAAAATCTAGCCAAGTTTATTACCGACCACTATTATAATACTGCCTACCTACAAAACAACATTTAGCTACTATGTGTTCTAAAACCTTTATGTATTGTATATAGAAAGTTAAGAAACAAAGTGATAAATCACGTGTATGACAAATAATTCTTTTTTTACTCAAGTGTCATACAAAAACCTGAGTTTCAAAATGATTTAATAAAATTGTACAGTAAATTTTATTAAATACACAAAGTGCATTGGAATATAATCTCAAATGTGGCAATGTGTTACGAGTAAAGTTTTTGAACGCCACATTTCTGAACGTCACTTTGACAAATGACGTGACAGTGACAGCATTGACATTTCACCTTGGTGTTGTCGGGTACAGTTTTTTCTGCATTATTAAAATGATACAACTGAATAGACCTTGTATTGCGTGACTAAAATACGGTGACTTCTTGAGTAGGAAAAATCAACCAGTTATTTACATCCTTGTAGTGTAACAAGAAGCTAGAACGAGACGCGCGGCTAAGTCGAAGGTATGTGCTACATCTGAATTTCATTTTTATGGTTTCGTAGTAAAACATACGGAAACATTTTTGATGTTAGTATTGCTCATAAGAATTGCTCTTATTTTAAAGTTATTTGTGTAAGATAGACGTGTTCTATTAGAGTTAAATGTGGAAAAGTGTTGTCGGATTACAAGCAATGACGCACACCGTTGATAATTATTTTGAGCACTGTATGTTTGTTGTTTCTGGTCATAAATAAGTCACTAAAACAAGTATAACCAGAGCTGGCGAAAGAACTTGGGTAGGCATAATAATTTATTTTTTTGGACAGTGACATTTTGTATTTCTTAGTATTTTTTATTGTTTCACAACTTCTAAATCACTAGGAAAGGAGAGAGACTGAGTTATACTTGTTAATAAATTATTTTTTAATATAAACACTATTTCATGAAAACATAATTTTAAGACTTCTATGATTAATTTTGACTAATAACATCTTCATCGGATCTTGTTGTGGTGAAAGTGGCAAAGCATTTGGTTTGAGTACAAATAAGGTAGCCTGTATATGTAAAGGTCTGTTTAAGATTGCTTACATTGTGATTACAAAATCTTGCCTACAGACCTGAAATCTTTTACTTTGCAACTACATATACTCTATTTATATTAAGATTGAATGTTCAATGGTTAAAAATTCAATTTCTGTCTGGAATGCTGAGGCAAAACTTTAAATTTATTAGTTCAATAATACTAATAATGTTTTCATTACAAGAACTATCAGCATTATGCCTTGTGATTATCTTAATATCTTAGGTTTTGGCAGTTTAAATTTAAATCTTAAAATAAACGGAGTAAAATTAAACTGTTTAGAGTACCTGCCAATACCATCTACTATTTCACTGCCTAACAGACAATGTTTGAGATTGATTGATGTCTGATCAGCCAATGTTTTATACTTCTTACTGACAGTTTTTTTGAGACCATGGTGCAAGGTTACAGCAGTAGAGAGTGGTTATTGCAAGCCCAAAGAAATACTGTTGTTAGTAACATCATCATCATCCTCACTTAACTCCTGTCAAACTTTTGAATATCTAAATTGTAATGAAAACTTAATGCAATTTTATTTATATTTAGTAATTTGAGCCACAAATACAAACTGCAAAAAAACACATTAAAGTTTCCATGTAGTGACTGTGGTGTATGGTTTTCACTAATAACACCTCTGTATTTCTTCCATGAATGTAAAGGGGCATAATACCATGCTACAGATATGTCAAATAATCTACTACAGCATTTGTTTCATTTCTTTCAGCATTTGTTTGTATGGAATAACAATTACCTACTTCATTTTCTTTTAAAGTATAATAGTGTTTAAAGGTTTCATACCCAAAATGCTTCTGAAACAAATCACACACTTTGCTTAAGTGTGTTGAATGACCTCGAGCAATCACTAGCAGTTGTTGAGGTGTTTTGTTACATATTTCTGTTCAATTGGAACATCCTGCTCTTATGCCTGTGTCAGATACTTTATCTATTTGTGTAGTTATACACACAACAGATGCTTCCTCTACATTTTTTATTAGATTCACATAAACAATCCATTCTTATATTCACCTCCTTATTTTTTTCTCTATTTGCTTTAGTGTTGGTAGTCCAAAGAACTGTTTTTCAATCTGCTAGAAGTCTACACTAGTTAAATGTGCAATAGGTAGCAAATTTGTTTATAGTCCTCATCTTAATAAAGTTGTTCATTAATTCATTATATCATAATACTTACCTGATTTTTTCATCATAAATAAAAAATAGAATACAAATATTAATGTATTGGAGAAGTTCTTGATGACTAGTCTTTATTCATTTCTATGTCAGAGCATTGCTGATAGGCTGAAAAAAAATGCTGTTGTATGCAAGATTATTGACTAGTTTTTGCTTTATTTAAAAGTAAAATGCATTTATTACGCGGATGGGCATACGTTTTGCGATATAGCATTGATTTAGCCCAGCTTGAAGTTTAGTAGCGCATGTATAATAAAGATTTGGAGTTCATTGCTAGGTTACATAAATTCGTACCCATATTTCATGCACGACGTCCAACCACCATAAAAGCGTCGGATTTCGTGAAGGAACACTTCCTTTGGAGTCTGCTAACCTAGTACCCCGGCGTTGCAATTATGGCGGCCTGCCAGCGGCAGCACGCTAATATCACTGCAGAGTCAAACGGTTATAAGTCACGTCTCACCAAAATGCCCAAAATCCGGTGCAATATCCCAAAATATAACTGCGAACGATAGCTGCTGCGGAAGTTTGTGCTTTACGACAACAACGTTCGTATTGGTAGCCATCATGTCGACACGGACACTCGCGGCGCGATATTGGTTATTCGATCTTGCTTTGAATGCTTACACCGTGAAAGGGGGAAACCGCGCTAGAATTCCTGGAATTAAAACTGGTTGAACGCCCAGTATTTTGTGCTGCCCGACTATGAAAGTTAATTTGATATTTTCCCAATAAGTAAAATGCGGACACGTGAAAACCTGGTTAACTCAAACAGTTTACAGATTTCTTCGTAATCGAAATAATAAAGCTACTCATTCAGAATAACTTGTTATTCTTTCTCAATGTCACTATCTGCCACTGCTTTGTCCCATTAAAGGACTAGGTAGTATAGTAAGTACTTATAAATAAGTATTAATAACTTATAAAGAACTTATCTTTATTTCTCCTTGACCTTTTCAATTCGACATTGTTGATAAGAGTACGAGCCAAATATTATTAACCTTTGGCAAGGTGGCTTCCATCTGTTGCGATCATAAACGTCGTCGTACTTAATAAATTGGTCGGAAACACTTTAACTTTGACGGTCTGCTTTTAAACTTGCCTGGTATTGGAGCAGGTAGAGATTTAAACCAGTTTACGATAGGGCGTTAGAATAACAGTAACTCGACTTTTATTACGTTTATTGAAATTTTCGACGACGGATTACTTTAAATCTTTGCTGTCTTTGGGAAGGTAAATCCAAAAGTCACGGTAAGCAGTGATACTAAATAAGTGAACTACCTCAGTTCCTAAAATAGGCATACTATGCGGTAAATGATAGTAGATACAAACGCGCTCTATCTTGGCATCCTAATGAACGATCTCAAGGATGTTTGCAT
Organism: Adoxophyes honmai; assembly: GCA_005406045.1. NCBI lineage: Eukaryota > Metazoa > Arthropoda > Insecta > Lepidoptera > Tortricidae > Adoxophyes > Adoxophyes honmai. The sequence goes on along the minus strand of BHDV01002834.1, from coordinate 325,255 downwards.
CATCCTATAAACAACCGGTTTATTTGCACGCCATGGAAACTAAAAACAAAGACTGAAGTAAAATTAAATTGGTACATTTACAACCTTGGCCAAAAGTCTTGAACAAGCATACTTTTGTCCCATAACATTAAAACAAAAAAAAAATCTGTAAAAGTACACAAATTTTCGTGAGGTTCCTGTAAATCTGTAAACCAATGAAATTTTAATTAATAGTCCCTCAAAGTTTTGTTTTTATTGAAAATCCTAAACCCAAAATAAACCCACTTTCAATCAAAGCGAGCTATATAATAGTCCCCGGCAAATTGGATGGCACGATTTTAGACAGAGAGAGTAAATTTGTGCATCGCTTCTACCTGAAAAAAGCGCTCCGAAAACTTATTTTCTCTCTCTAAAATCATGCCTACTAACTTGCCGGTGTCGGTACCGCAAACCTTATTTATGCATATTTAATTAACCAACAGCTAAAATAAGACTAAAAATGCAGGTAAACATGTTTTTTTTTTCTATAGAAAACTCTCGGCTTCTCAAGACTCGGCCAAGGCAATTTCTAGAACTGTTTCTGGTTTTTGTACATCTGTAAAATTCACAACTCGCTTTTCGAACGTATCCGGAAGTAAATCCTCCATTCATTTCCGTGTGAATCAATGCGATCAAATTGTATGGAACCGAGCCCTGAGCTCCTGCGTAAATTAGGTGCTAATAATTGTCGCGTCATAGCACTCTTGAAACAATAACTGGCAGCCTTTGGAATGTTCTACGTTCTACCAAATGCATAGGAAAGGAACGGAAATAATTTTACGGGTATGAAACGATTCTGAATCATATTATGTACACATTCTTAAGTCTACAATCATCCGCCACATATCGCACGTTTGAGATGCACTCAACTAAACGAGAATATGATATAATCCTAAAATAAGTAACTCTTTACTCACTAATAAATCAATTTTTCATATGAACAGACCATGTAAGTGTCACTTATTCCGAAACAAAATGATATTCTTGTTTGGTTAACTCGACCCATTCAAATAAACTCAAAATGGGAAATCTTTAAATTGGGAAATAATGTGTTATTTAATTTAGAAAATTTGATATCGAATTACTTCTCTATATTTGAATAAAGGAACGATTGTGATGGCAAACTACTTTTCCTATCTGAATCGGACTTTTCTGGAAAAATACACTTAGTCCTTTGCTTCACGATACAACATCCGTAGCGGGAGAAGCGTCTGGATTTTCCAGCGGCTGAATATCATCACAAACCTAAGAAGACACTGGAATTACTTGTATTGTTATCATCCTTATTATGAGTAACTTTATTAGTTCGATGAGGTCATTTCGTTTTTGAAATTACCCAGTAAACATTGCTAAGGCCTGTTCAATTTACTAAGCGGACACGCTTAAACGTCTTTTAAACTTACAATTCGTAATCAATTGATATACTATTGGCAGCAATGACATTAGCAAATCCATCTTCGTCAATTGCGACATAGTTGTTCTTTCATTATTAACTATTTTTCGCGATAGAGCGTATTAATTTAGATAATCGCAAATTAATAGTGCAAAAATGGTATTCAGGGCAGTATTCACTGCGACAAACAGCAAAAATGTACAAATATTCCAAGTCAGCGATGTACCAAATCATTAAAAAATTTGGAGAGCATCATACTCTCGAAGATTTACCGAAATCTAGACACGGAAGCGGGCCGGAAAATCCTCAAGTCGACGAAAATGTAATGCGGCTGTTAAAATCGCTAAATTATCTATCCGTTCGTGAAATTGCCAAGAAAGTTGGCGTCAGCGTAGGTACAGTACAAAATATTAAAATATATATATATACAAACCTAAGAAGAGCAAAAAATTCCGAAAAGAAGTGTAGAACAGCAAATTTAGATCGAAAAAACGGTGCGGGAAGTTGTACAACATCTTACTAAAAGATAAATCTCGTTGCATTTTAATGGACGACGAAACTTGCGTAAAATATGATAGCAGTACATTACCGGGGCCCCAATACTACAATGCCGTCGTAGGAGAGTCTGTACCCGAGGAGGAAGAACTATTAAAATGGATAAATTCGGGAAGAAAGTCCTGGTTTGGCAGGCAATCTGTTCCTGTGGCCTCAAAAGTGTTTCTTATTTTGCAACAGGCACTATTGGCGGTGAAATATACAGAAAAGAATGCATCCAAAAACGGTTAATTGCCGTCTATCGGAAACACAGTATCCCACCCTTGTTTTGGCCTGATTTGGCAATTTCCCACTATGCTGGGCCGACAGTGGAGGTACTAAATTCAAAAAACATTGAATTCACTCAAAAAAACACAGTCCACCAAATCGTCCGGAGCTCAGTCCTATCGAGCGGTAATGGGCTATTGCTATTGTGAAGATGCACTTAAGAAAGGATGGTCGTGAAACAAAATCATTGGAAGAATTAAAAAAAAAGTGGTTTACAGCTAGTCGAAAAGTGTCAAAAAGTGAAGTGCAGCACTTATGCGTAGTATCCGAATAAAAGTCTGTAATTTTTGCGATGTAATTAAGTTTTTTTTTTCATTAAATAGTATTTTGTTTGTTTTCGTTTTAATAATATTTTTAGCCAAATTAAGATATAACAGCGAAAATAAAATCATAAAAATAATAATATTTTGTGTGTCCGCTTAGTAAATTGAACAGGCCTTATCATGTTCTTGTCATTACTGTACCTAACTCAGTTCGCAAACAAATTGTGATTTAGCTAGACGTTAGCGGCGAAGTGCGGTTATCACTACGGTTTTTGTGCGTGCTAAATAAATTCAGTCGTGATTTGACCGTCCTTCGCTCCTGTGCGACAATTTATCATTTCCTGGCTGCTGGCCGGCAAATCTGGTTTATTATAGCTGTAAGTTTGAATATTAATATTTATACGTATCAGTGCACATTGTTTAAAATACTTGTTAGTTTCTTGCACTGCGCAGTTGTACGAAAATTCTCACGTTCATGTACCTAAGTTGAATCGAAAACTGTTGTCAGAATATAGCTTTCAAAGATTTGCCCGTAAAGCAAACCTTTCTCAGACTAGAATATTCTTTCAATCTAATCTAACGATATAAACGAACACCTACCTACTTGTATTTCATATTTTATATTACACTTTGGTACCCAGTCGGAAATCAGCACAAAGCGCACCGACTGAATCCTGAGCGCGTTTTATCTGGCGTCACCATCCCACGGGCATGAAGTGTGAACACGCCGGATATTTCCGCCGATATAAATCCCTGTAAGCGACATCCTTACTTACACCCGCGGCGTCCTCCATGCAATCCCTGAATTTGTGGAGACCGGCTGCGATGCACCGCGTCTAGAATTTGAACGCGCTAAATCCCTCTCGGCCGCCCACAGTCTGCGTCGCGCTTCTCACGTACTCGCATTTGATTCCACATTATATTACTAGACTGGGTTTGAAAGAGACAAATTTATTTAACACGACCGAATAAAGCTGAAAACAATCTGAAACAGAAAAGGTATCAAAAAACTATTATACGGATAGACAATAGATGAAGGTGCGGTTAGAGGTACGGCAGTGGACGGCCGGTGAAGTGCGGAGGTGACAGGCGAGCCGTTAACGCCGCCGTTACAGGCTCAAGTGATATATGAGCTGCGAAGTGGCTCGGTGCCGCTGTCACTTCGCGTTCCGCCGCGCCACACCGCACCCGCAAAAAGATAAAAAGGATTCCGAAATACGATTCACAAGTGGGCTGCCGGAAATGGGTAGAAAGTTACCGAGCACGGCTTTATGTCGGGCAATATATCTCCCGTATCGCTTCACATCCAATTTCTGCTGTATGGCATGTAATATCCCCAGGGGGTCCTTTTAATTTTTAGTCCGACGTCCTTTTTAATCAGCACGAAGCCATTAATTCTAATAGCAGCGCCACTAATCATACCCGAGCCGGCGAGTCTCTGAAGCAAACACGGAAGAAAATTGTGTGAAATCCTGAGCTTAGTCGGTCGTGTAGGTAGGGCGGAACTAGTGGTCGCATGTCTACCCTTGCCCTGACCCGCGCACTGTGACTCGCGTAGAACAAGCTAGCTGGACAAAAACAAAATTGACTTATCTAGAAATCCTTAATAAGGTAATTACTATATTAGTTGGTGATAGCATTGGCAGGTATTGTTTTGTCGTAGATCATTTTCAACACGACTAATAAGGGTAAGTGTATAGAATAACTACGTTCAGTGCCTTAATTTAGTTGCATTTTAGCTTCTATTGCGATTAAGTGTCATTGCCAGATTTCACAAGTTTCGGTTAATTTTTGTGATGGATTCTACTATTAAGGGTAAGTACTATATTATAGGTCACTTTATTAATATATTATTCTCCTTTTACTCGAAAAAAAATGTCGATAACTTATAATTTTACGAAATAATGACCACAATTTGGGATTCATTGGACTGTAACTAAAAACCCCCCCTTCACCCCGACTTGATTTTTTTTACGGAGTAGCTACATCTATTTAGGTTATTATAAATGTTATTCATTTTTGCTCCTTTTTTGCCCAATTTACTTTTATTAATTTTTTTCAGAAAGGAGTCGTACAGTTTCAAAATTATTATTTTTTTGAAAATTGGACCAAACATTCAAAAAATGAGCGAAATGGTACACAATTCGCTTATGTTTTCAAAATACAACATTTCAGCGGTATAATGGTGTAGTCTGTTAAATATATAAATACCGTGATTTCCCGATTTTCCATGAAACTTACAGAAATATGGGAGAATTCACGAAGAAACCGAGAACGCTTCTTAGCGAACAATATGTAGTGGTTTCAAGGTGACTTGACATTAAATGTTTTTTGTGATCAAGTTGAAGAATGCTGTAGCACGAAAGAACATGAACTGGGCTCTGGGCGACCGACTACAGCCTTCGATAATGCGAGTTCAAAACTTCCAAAACGTTCGTAGATGTGTTGAAGATTTGATCATGTCACGAACACCTGAAGAACTGTTAGTCGCTGCTGAAATATCATCTAGGTTATCTGGAAAACGAAACGTCGATAAATAAATTAAAGAAGTAAGTGAGACTGAAAAAGTTAGTGGCCGACATCCACTGTCCCGAGAGTGCAGTAATCAGATGCAGCAAAGGTGTCTGACAAGTGATGAGGCATTGGCGTACTACGTGTATTCCAAGTCTACGTCTCACTCTTATAAAGAAACTTTGGAAAACGTCAGCTTACCTAGGTTTCATTCGCATTAGTTAAGTTTTGATTTATAGATTACTTACATGTAATTAATTTCACTAAAGTTGCATTTTTCTTATTTTTAATATTATAATCTCGTAAATTATCGCATTTTTACCCTTAAATAGAATAAATCCTATGAAGAAAAGAGAAAACTTACTATATTACTCATTTAAACCTGGGAAATCACTATTAGCAACTAAGAACAAGTACTAACTTAAACTGACCTCGATCGCTATAGTACAAGTAGGTGACAAGAGATCAGGTTATGTCGGTGGACTTTTACATAAGAAGTATAACTAAAATTGTAATTTTTCTCACATTATATGATAAACCATATCAAAATGCTACATTTAACTTAATTCAAAAAGCTCAAATAATTTTGTCCAGCTAGCTTGTTCTGCACGGATCACTGTGCCGCGTGACCGCGTTGACCTGCGACATTAAGGCGCGCTCCATGACGCTACTGGCTCACTTTGCTTTCCATCACTGACAAATTCATTCCCATCGATCCCCATCTTCCTTTAGCTTCGTGTAATCATGCGGGAAAATACCATTACTTCGGTCAACAATAGTTTTCATTTATTTTATAATATTGCTTACAGCGGCAATTCTGTTGTCACTTATAAAACGTACGCAAAGTTTTTAGTTAAGGAAAATGTTAGAGAGACTACTGGCAAATCGTTTGCTGACTGCGGCCGCTGAAGTTGGTAACGAGCTTATGTGGAACAGTTTCCGAGGAAATTGTTCGAGGAATGTAGCCAGGTGTCATAAAGTTGGTTAGCTGACGGACAGGCGCGAACATTTGCAGCTGAGCGCTGAAATGCAGAAACGCCTGCAACGACCCCCCGCTACGTCGTCGTGTGGGAACATTGTAAACATTTCATGACTGTTCTCTGCGAACTTGAAATTGGCCTACTAAGGGTTCAACAAACGAGAATATAATATACAATTATACATGTATGTATAGTCTTGGAATACGTAAATCGCACTTGCCCGCTTTTTCATAAGAAAAAAAGATTTACACGTAATACCTTTAAACAGCTGATGAACTAATTGGTTTAGTAGATTTTTCAGTATTTCTTCTATAATTTCTAATACTATTAAGCAGCAGGGAAACCACTGAAAACCAACAATTACGTATTGAGTAATAAGTACCAAACGATTTCTGATACATTTATTCATTTACGTAAACAGAATCCCTCAGATAAGTTAAAAACCCACCATTATCGAAATGGTTTCCGAGTACATATCTAGTAAAATAGAAATATTTAATGGTCCTTTGTTACCAGTCCAGCCTATTCTTTTGCCTTAGTTTAAACTGAACAACATTTTCTAAGAGGAAAGGCTTATCCAAGCAAATTAAGTTGATGTTATTGAATTCGCATGTTTATTTTCCTGTATGCTTCATGAACGAGGTTTAGACAATAGGAGGTTTCGTCTTAAGGAAAAAATATGGTAACGTGCAGCAAAATTTGACTTTATTGGTTTTGCTTGAAGGTTGATAATGCTGAAGTAGCAGTTCTTTGTTTTTCGAGTATCATCATCGCGTATTATACGTACACATATAAAAGGAATTGAGAGATTAGGCTATATTTTTATAATTCGCTTTTTTTGCTGCGAAATCGTCGTCTTTTCCGTGGGCATTTTCGTTTCAACGCAAAAACTTTATCTACAACAATTATGAACGACGGTCATCTACCTATGTCATTATTATTATAGTCAGTCAGTAAATGTAGCTTGGGATATGAATATGATCAAAAAACCCTTGAATTTTGGTGTAAGTATTAGAATACCTTAATCCAAATTTCAGATCCTCGTCAAGCGTCGGTTAGGTACATTTATAAATTTTGTATTGGCTTTATGACTTTGCAAGTAGAACGCCGAAAACAATCGTACCTATTTCGATAGAGGCAAACAACCCTAGAGTAGCTATAGTTTTGTTTACATTACCCGCTGATGCGGTTTTAATTTGGGTATGTTAATCTTGAAGAGCGAACGCAAGTTTTGTTGTTAATGAATTCTGAAACATTGTGTGCCTACGGATGATGAGTTCATGTATAAATTATCATGGAGCTGAGTGGATTCTAAGATCGTGTAGCCTTCGAAATGTTTTGCGGAAAACTTTGCAGGGTAACGGTATTTTGGAACCTGCGTTATGTGTTGTAGCTGCTGTAGATGATGTACATCGACTGATGTGGGTACATAAATGGTTTACTCAATTAGACATAGCGATAACACCATATTAACGAAGTGATGGTGAATACTTTGTTATTATTTCAGTATTTTTTTATTATTTTAGTATTTCACTGGTTCTGTTAATTATGGGAATTTAATTTATAATTCCAGCTCTGGTTTTAAATCGTAAAAATTACGAAGTTTTGTTTAGATGGCCCGTAGGAAAATCGAATGAATAAGTATAGGAGTAAAACAGAGAGACGAATACAATTATTTATGTCCCTCCTGCAAAAAAACGCGACTGTAGTTTACGGAATGAGCCGTCTCACGACTTTCAAATGAGAAACTAGTGTTTTATGTCATCATCTGTTTTTAAATTGTATGATTTTTTATGTTATTATCGTTTTGGCGTCGATTTTATAATGTAAAAATTATGATACTTCTACAGGTAGGTACAGATTTTTTAATGTAGGCCATTTTCTTTCTGCCTCTTAACTTTATTAGTAGTTTAATATTGAAATTATGACATACTTTACTCGACGTCATAAAGTTACTAGGTGCCTACTGTTGATTACCTAATGTAGGTTTAAATTAATAGGGTTATCTAATTAAACTGTTCATTTTGTTTCAGATTGATGATGGATTGGAAGACAGGCCTCCTGACACTAGCTTTGGTCTTGTGCGCCGACGGCTTTTCAAGTACGTTTCCAGTAGTTAATTACTTATCGATCCGAAAAAAATATTAATTCCTTAAACTTGCTAATTTCCTCCTCTTTGGCTCTTTGTAGACATAGTAATCTCGTAATAATTCCTAGAATTGCGCCGTAGATATCGGTCCGCATTACGCAGCGAGGTTGACCTTTACAACTTTAGGAGATCTAATCAGACGAGAACGTTGGCACGTCATACCGCAGAGTAATTATTCTTCGATTTGTGTGAGCGATAGTTGATGTCGAGGCGCGACGTGGGCCTCCGCCGGTGTCGCCGGAGGCACGTCTTCGTCGCTCCCGGATTGCCGTAAGATATGGCTCGAATCCATTACCTAATGCACACATAAAACGAGCAACCCGACGCCCCGAGAGTAGCAAAACAATGAGTTATGATCCGACCTTATGATGCTCTTTTTATTTGTTTTTATTGCCTCTAAAGTCACACTTGCCGAGTCGCAAATTCCGTGCCACCCAAAGAATTCTTCACATTTCTCGCTCTTAGCTTAAAATGTTTTCGGCGTCGAGTTTTTTTCGCCCGCTTTTGTGTTGTTCGGTTGAATACGTTTTATTACTTTTACAATTCACAATAATGTAATTTTTTATACGAAATAAATTTTTGGTTTCAGTGGCATTGTGATACAAAACAGTTTATTGGTGGGTGGTGCGTGGTCTTTGGTCTTGGCAATTTTGTTCCTGTTTTCTTATTCTGTAATTAGAAGTATTTTTTGCAATAATTATATGTATGTATGTAGTAGATATACGTGTTTATGTGTGTAGTATATCAAAATTCTGTAGGTAGGTATACATACATATAATTATGAGTGAGAATCGCGAAAGTTTAAAACATAATTCTGTGCCTGGAAAAACAACTAATAAGTAGTTACGTTTAACATTCTATGTTATGGAAAACTTAAGTCAGACTTGATAGCTCTTTCGGTTTCTTCCAAAAGATAAACAGCAATATTTTACTTATGTCTGGTGTAGTACGGTGGTCATTTCATTTGTTATTTCAAGTAGGAGAAATCCCCTTCGCTATTTTCGATACCCGTTTCATGGTTCGTTAGTCAGGAATTTGTGAAAATAAAGGCAATGGGTTTACTGTACCCTTATTTATCATAATATCTACAAATGTTGTCGGGTAAGGTACAATCGGAGATACGGTAAAGCTAGAATCAAGCGGTCCGAAATGAATGTTTATCATAAGGAATTGTTCATTTTTCTTTCATTTTATGTTTGTTTACTTTGTGACGTGTCGTTTTGAGAGAAAAAATCAAAATAAGACACGAATATGAACAAAAGTGAACAGTCTGATTTCTTTACGCTTAAAAAAGTTAACCTTCGGTAGCAAGAGGTGCCATCTAATTCGCATAATTTGTTTTGTCCAAAACGTATTTAATTTATCATAACATAACAGACTTCGCATAATTTGTTTTCGTCGAATATTATTCTTGCAGAAATTATAAGTAGATTTTTGCCATAATTACATTTTCCGATTGTTTTGTTAAAAATAAACGACCCGGTAGCAACATTGTACCTTATTTAACAATAAATTACTGTATACCTAATCTTTAGGCAGCCTTCGAGAGTGACTATTCAGTTACAACACGCAAAAAAAGTTCAAAGATCTTTATGGAGAAATTAAGTCGTTGCCCTCTGAAGCGAACATAATACATCCACTAGCAAAGCGGGTACCTTCAGGAATAACACAATGGAATTACTTGCCCAGTCACGCATCATACGTCGCTTCGGACGTGTTCAGGCACTACCCGGGAACAATATAATATTCTAAGTACAATTATTTTAGGTAGTCAGCCTCAGAAGTAGCTGTACACCTTAACCTTGTCACAGTGAATGAAGTGTACTGTGAAGTATGTAATGTGTTACAGTATTGAATGTGACAAATCACTACAAACAGATTGGCCATCTAATGGCCAATATTACCTACTCCCCGATTATTACTGAACCCCGACATTTTAAATTCAAACTTAAATATCTTAAAAACTGATCAGTTTTCGTGTGAACCTTGGTAAAACTACCGCAAACCGCAAGCTTGACTTTAGAATGAAACATCCGCATCGAAGTCTCAGCGATGCCACAGACATAGGTACAGATATCGACGTCAAATTTAGGTAGGTAAGTATACTTAAAACCCCACGTTTTTGCTTTGGGGGTCTACAATATTTCAATAAACTTGAATAACATAATGAAATTGTTTGCAAAAAGGTTCCATAGTGAATTTCTCTGGTTTGGCTACAATGTCTTGATCAGGTCCATTTGTATTTTTTTAGAATATGGGCGCACGTGCAAAGACATCGGGTGCCTTAACAGCGAGGTTTGCGTCCTAGCAGAGGACCCCTGCTCTTTTGGGCACACAAGAGAATGTGGCACATACCCAACGTGCAAGAAGAAGTCTGCAGTCGAAGGTAATAAGCTAATAAACTGAATATTTATGCAATGGTTACTTTAACTTCAGATCACTTATAGGAATCACTCCTTTTGTATCAGTCCTTCTCAATTGCGATAGTTGTACTGAACCAAACCACGGAGCAACAAGACCAATGATGACCATAGCAACTTCAACAGTAGTCTAAATTCAGACCCTAAATTTACTATCCCATGCATTTTTTTTTTCAACTTTATAGGATCGCATGCTGAGCCGCCGCAGCCGTCGGCCCCTAGACCAACGCCAGCAAGACCTCAATTACCTTCAGCTGACTCTGCCCCCAACTACCCTCCTCCGGCACCGCCTGCTGGCTCCCCATACGGCAACAACGCAGCTGGCGGCAACTCACCTTACGGAGGCTCGCCTTACGGCGGCAACCCCTACGGCGGCAGCAGCGGTGGAAGCAACTATCCCGGAGGCTCGCCTTACGGAGGAAGCAATCCTGGCTCACCGTACGGAGGTGGTTCCCCGTACGGAGGAAGCAACCCAGGAGGATCCCCGTACGGAGGAAGTAATCCAGGAGGTTCCCCATACGGAGGAAGTAATCCGGGAGGTTCGCCTTACGGTGGCGGTTCCCCATACGGTGGACACTCGCCCTATGGAGGAAACTCACCATACGGCGGTTCCACGGGCAACAGAGGAGGTAATTCACCATACGGAGGCTCAAGCTCAGGGGGCTCCTCTGGTGGTACAGGTACTCTGGACAGTATACTGAATTCGCTTAGCAAGTACGCTAGTGGTGGCCAAGGATCTACCGGCGGCAGCGGTGGCAGCGGCGGCAACGGACTCGGAAACATCTTCGGCAGCCTTCTCTCCAACCTCTCCAAAAGCGGTGGCGTCAACAGCCTCTTCTCTAACACTAGGCCCATCATGCAAAATCCCAACTATGCGTCCCCCTCAAATTCTAGGAGTTCTAATGACCAAAATTATCCATCAGGATACCAGCAGAGCTATAATCAACCGCCCGCTCAGAACAGAAACTATGGTCAAAGCCACGCGCGGCCCAATGCCGCTTCCACTCACAAGCCCGCTACCTACGGTTGGAATGTCGGGTAAATGACAAAAATTAATACCAGTGATTGGGGCTTACCACTTTTGCAATGCTTAGCTTTTTTTTCTCACAATTATTTACTTAGTCACAAATTTACACTAATCACTTGGTTACTGGCACTTAATCGGGCAAAGCCGGCAGGCTCAATGATTTATTTTTGCTTCCCTACATAAAAGTGGGCAAAGTTTTTTTACTCATTAATTTCTAACAGAGGCTTGGGTTTGAAGGTAGTTTTTATTTACCTGCAACAGTCTAAATATTTTAATGGTTTAACTGTTAGTATTTATCCTAACAAGTAAGCAATTTGATACTAACTATTAATAGAATAAATGAAATATTTTCATATTGTTTAGAATTTAGACGACAGCAAAGAAATAATGGGAATCTCTAACGTTACTAATATTTTAGTAATTTTTGTGCAACCGAGATCTTAGATATTGTGATGGAATCTCCTAACTTATCAATAATATAACGCGATGGTGGCCGCATGAACTCTGTCCAGTCATCGCCTTCGACCTGAACTAAAGGAAATTTAACATTTTGAGGCTTTATCATATTTTTCTGTAACATATTTTATAGGTAGAATAAGTATAATTCCAATCTTACACCGACCGTAATCAAAAAGTGTAAAACGCATTTCCTTATGGGGCCATGTATCATTGGAAATATTTGAGTGAGCTGGAGGTAATGCAACATGGGTGTTTTTTTTCTTACTGAAGTAGTAATGTTACTACGAGATAATAGTCACAGGTAACATTGTAGTTTATCGTTTTATTTTTATGTGCAGATATTTATGAATAATATAATAAGTTTGTGCATAGCGTAGTGCTCTTAGTTACTGCACTGTTTACGATTTATTTGTAAATATGTATATATATCTATACTTAGTCAAACTGTGCTTTAAATACTGTTCAATTTAGCATTTGCACCCGAGATTTAATATTATCGCTGTATGATGTATTATTTATTTAAATGCTTTAAATAAAACTGACTTTCGACAATCTGTATATAGTGCCATTCTAATATAGTATATCTTATTTCAGTGTGATAATGGTCTTGACATACCTGGTCCATCAGTATACGTCCAGAGCATGATGCAGACTTGAAACGTAACGTACCTATTCTACACTAGTCATCACAAAAATTTACCCACCCTGGTTTTTGCACTATATCTTGTAGGATTTCAAAGTTAATCATCTAAAAATATGTTTAGTTAATGTCGAGGGGGTGGGTTGATTTTTATGATAACCAATATATTTGTTTTATTTGTTGTGCTAAAATAATGCTAAATGTAAAATAGTGAGATAATTGTCTTTATGTTGAAATAGCACTTTCTGGTTAATTGTAATTAAATAAAGTTGTGTCTTAAGAACAAGTCGTGCTATGTAAGTAGGTACTCATACTTTATACCAACACATTTGTATTTTATTTATACATATTCATACGATCAAAAATAACGAATATGTCTTGTGTGCCTTAATAAAACTATGGTTATAACATGAGTAGGTACCCACCTAATTACGGTTTGATCAGGAAAAATAAATAGCATAAAATATGTATCTTAAAATTATATAACAGCGATTCTCATCTATTAAAATAGACTTGTCGCAATGTTCGAGCTTAAACTGCCTGTATATGTATATTTAAAACTGTGATCTTTAACTGGCCTATTTTTTTACTGGGCTTTATAAAAAATTACTATGTATGTTGCTAGCGGGTAGGCACCTATTTGTGCTATTTTTGTATTCACAAGTACCTAACGATTTATGTGCTCTGCTTTTATAATTCTCATAGTTACTTGCCGGTTTTTCTTTAGATACTTTTTAAGTGTTTAATATATAAGTACATTGAAAATCAATTATTATTATGTGAAAATCAGATTATAAAATAAAACACTTTCTACAAATATAAACCTTTATTCATTGACTGTACCAAAATAAGACTAGATCTATAACGTAAAATCCATATCGAAATGCAACTTTTTTTTTAACGAGGAATGTATAATAAATAATCTCAGCTTTTTTTGTTGCTTAAAAATGTTATACAATGTCTCACCAATAATTGGGATTAAAAAATCTTTTAATAATTAAACAATTACCTAATTATTTTTATTTATAACATTTTTCAAATATCGAGTTAAATAAATAAAAGTGCCGCTAAGTGATAAAATATACGTAAGAATTACAAAACTTTAATAAAAAATATTTTGTTAGTTTAATTCGAATAGCCTTTCTTCTACATCTTGAATGATCAACTGAAATAAAATTGTATTTCTTCTAGTCGAATAAAATTAGTTAGTTATAATAATCATCAATTATACTAATAGCTTGGTATCATATCAGTAATGAGACCGTTTACGTTAATCAACTGAGACCTTTTAGAATAGATAGTCGCTTATTTTATGCCAGAAGTTATAACTCACAACACAAATAGATACAGATTACTTACACATATGTTTCTATAATATAATGTCAGCACGCCCGGTGGTCCGTGTATTTTTGGTTGAAATTACATTAATATAAAGTCAAGAAACCCTGAATTACAAGAAATAAATACCTATGTAACTATTTCCTAAATTTCTTATTGTCTAATTTAACAAGTTATAGCTCTTACCCGCTTATTCCATTGAGATAAAATCATAATATCTTGAGCAAACCATGATCCTTAAAAAAATAATTCACAATAAAATGACTAAAAAAATTTACCAATCTCTGATCCCGAAAATAAGAAAATATAATTTCACCATATAATTTCACTACATAGATTTTCTACCCCTGCTGAAATTGCTAAATGTGGCACTGGATTTTTGAATCCATGTGCTCTGCCTACCCCTCTTGGGAATACAGGCGTGAGAATATGTATGTATGTATGTAGATTTTCTAGTTGATCTATAATTTCACTGTTTAATTTCATTCTGCTTATTATCTATTCTGCCTTCTTGTTTCTTGTGATCTCTGCTTCGTTTCTGGGTTTTATTCAAGATTATGCCCAAAATAAGGAAAGCCAGCCATATCCCATACCAATAATGGTAAACAGACGAATAGTAAATCCAAATACGGTCAAAGGTCAAGAGAAGGAATGCAGCAGCTTGGTACGACTCCGAATGGGATCGCAAGAACCACATCACAAAACCTATTATCTTCTTTTTCTGTAAGCAAAGTTTTTTATGAATTAGCTGTATGAATTAATCTGTATAAGATTTTCATACACTTACAAAATTTATTACAAAACATATACAAAATATAACTCATTAGTTTTACAGAGTTAAAGTACTCAAACTTACCAAACCAGTAGCTTCTTTATAGTAGAGTTTGTAGTAAATATCCTCTGCTATTAAATAGAAGGGGCAAGCATAAATGCAGAAAAAGTATCCAGCATGGAATCCATGCCATATCACTGACACAAACAACGCCGCATGAATCCTGTAATGGGAGCAATATATTCATTTATCTCATAAATTGGAATAAAAATTATTTTAGTCTGTTCACGATTCTAGTTCAAAAATGTTATACCATGTCAGTGGCAAACAGAGTAAACAGACAGACATGAAGCTGAGCAATGACCAAAACAAACTAAAGATAATTGTTGAATTTATTGTAAAGTAATCACTATTTTAAAAATTGTTAGAATAATATGCCACTTTATCTCATTTGCTTCTACTGCACTACAAGTGAATGTCTATTTGTGCATGCAATATTAGGAATACTGCATGAAAATTTAAATTATAATTAACACAAACATCAAATCCAATACTTACTTCAAAATTTTAACAGGGAATCTCTTGTACACAACCATGGCAACCCAGTATTGCACAGCCTTGTTCCACACTTTCATGGAATCGCGGAGGGTGACAACACTCTCGCATCCCCACACATCCATAGACTCCATTGTTTTAAAGTCATACTGTCTCTTCTTAGCCTCTTCATCAGACCTGAAAACGTGCAGATAGAATGAGAGCTGGAAAATGACGTAAAGATCTATATGAATGTTCAATTAATCATGTCTCATGTGTAAAATGTTTCTACTTCATTTTGGCAAAACATCTATAGCCAAAACAACAAATAAGCCATTTAAACAATTAAACAGGTTCTTAAAAGTGCTAAGTAGTGCCAGACAGCTGATAAACACATTTGACTAAGGGTCAGTTCACACCGAGATGCGACGCGACGCGGCGATGCATAGAGGCCAGTGATTTCGCGCTGCGCAGCGCGGTGCTGCGCTACGCAGCGCGGTGCTGCGCGGCGCCGCGCTACGTCTCGAGGCGCAACGCGACATACCTGAATGCTCACAATGAAATGTGAACCTTATCGTGTAGCGAATAAAGTATATTTTGAGTTGGCAGCGCTGCGCGCGCAGCACCGCTCCCGCACACCGCGCTGGTGGCGGCGTAGCGCTACGCCGCGCTGCGCCGCGCTACGTTTCAAGGCGCCGCGCGCAACGTATTCTGAATACTCATAATTAAATTATGAACCTTATCTTGTAATAAATAAAGTATATTTTGAGTTGTTCTATTAAAAAATTTCGTGTCGCGTCTCGTCTTGGTGTGAACTGACCCAAAGCTTTGTCAATCATCATAGTTTAAATCAAGATGTTATAAAACTGTATAAGTATACAGTAAACAAGAACGAATAGAAATATTATACATTTGCTTTAATTTTAAATATCCAACGGTGGGACCATGTCCTGTTCTGTTCTTCCCTTCCACTGGATAAGCACCGAGCCCTGAGGATGTACATACACTCTCAGCTAACGTCATGCCAGAATAGATGCGTTGTCTGAATGCCGCAAACAATACCCATGGGTACATCATTCTGTATAAGAAGTTTCTGTTGTTGTGTTCTTCAGTAAGTATGTACTGGAAAAATTAAAAATATATCCCAAATCAACAAAAAACATAACAATAATTTTTGAGATTAATCCTAAAATGCTATAAACTAATTGTGTTTGCAATTTGAAATAATATACTTATTAGTGAATTACTAGACTTCACTTCAACATTGAATGCATAAAATGTACAATAATTAGTAAATTTCACGGGACAATCACACCAATTAACACAATCCCAAACTAGATAAAGCCTGTACTATGGGTACTAGGTACTGGTTAAACAGACTAAATGTCAATTATTACACATTTACACATTCTGAACACCCATGACTTAAGGACAACCTTTATTAGCATCACACAAATATCTGTCCCAACTAGGAAACTAAACCTTTGTAGTCAGGGTCCCTAACCCAGTGGCTATCATGCCAAAACAGCCATCATAATTCATTTAAGACTTATAAGCGTAAGGCCTAAATAATACCATACAATTGTACTTTTCATATAATTATGTTATGTTGTAAATTATAAACATACCTCCAAGGGCCAAATATTGGACAAGGCCAAGTAAAGAATTATGTATAATGGCACCATTTTTAGGGTGTTGATGGTGCTTCCAAAATGGTCAGCATACTTGCTGAACGGCAAATGGAAGTAGTCATCAAATGTCCTGTATCTGTAGTAAGGGCCTGAAATCATGACAAAAGTACATTGGCTTTCAATATGTTAGAAAATCTGAAACATCATAGAATAGTCACCTATGTACTTCCTAATAAAGTTCAAATACAAAGTGTAAATATTTAGATAAGTACATAATCTTTATTAAATGAAGTTAATTGGGTTATTTCCTTATGTGTTATTTTATTGGGTTTACAATCACACCTCTATTTTTTGTGTACCATGAGGAGGCCAAGGAAATCACACTAATATTATAAATACTATGTAGACCAGTTTGTGACTGTGTTTAGAGGTAACTTGTTTGTTACCTCTTTATATTCAAACAGTGGGACCAATTTTGATGAAATTTGGTATGCAGAAAGCTGACAACCTGGATTAACAAATGGGTTACTTTTATTGGATTATAAGGTATTTTTGTGAAATTGTTGAAGCAGTGTGAAACATAAAATAGTCAAAGATTTGTTCTTGTAATAGTATGCTGTGTCTTCCCCTTTTGGGAGTCCATGAAATATGTTAGTGTGAATTAATCTGCAAATACAAAATTACCTGTAAGCAAGCCAACATAATTGAAAGAATAATGGAACAAGTCCTCAAGACTGGGATTAATGAGTTCAAGAAATTCATCATCCTTGTCAGTGTCTTTTTTTGTTACTAATATCTCTTCTTTATTTTTCTTAGCCTTCCCCACAGCTAGCCAAGACCCATTTACTTCAAAAGCTACTCCTACGACCCGGAGAACAATTATCATTTCAATAAGATTGGTTTGGCCAGAGGACAATGGAAGGCCAAACTTATCAGCCAATCGGAAGAAAAATAAGTAACCAAACATCAGGAAAAATGTGACTACATGACAGTACCTGAAACAAAAGCAAAATAAATATAAAGTGGCTCCTAGAAGTAATTCAAATAACCAGTTTTAACAAGGTGAACTTGTGTGATGATTGAGCAATTATTTTGAAATAGTTCTGCTTCACTATCACTGTTCTAAAGAATAAAGTACAATACTTACTTTACTGGCACACATTTAATAGCTAAAATCCCGAGACAAGCGGACAGGATGGGGTGAGTGGCATTGTATCCTGATACAATAACAATGAGAAGGAGGCCGATAATAGTGCCAACCCATTTCTTAGCGCTTATTGAATTAATAGACCTGTAATATGGTCCTACAATAACACTGAATAATAAAAGAGATAAATAAATTATGTCATTTATATTTTTAGTGATAAAAGCCCACATTTCGGGCACAAAATTGTAAAGATTTTCTAAAAAGACCAAACTTCGGACCTGCCGCAGCAAAGCAAAGCGAAGCAAACAGATAGCAGGAGCAGGCAGAAACCAAAGTTTTTTTTACGATGACAGGACAATGACAGATACGGTCCGTGCCAACTATGCGCTTCGCAACGCCAAGCTTGCGCCAAGCAGATACTGCATGCCGATGACAGTTTTAGCGTCTAGTCTTCGAAGGAAATATTGAAATATTTATTTTGTTTCCTTCATGTTTCCTTTTAATTTTCTTGTATAGTTTATTTTGTTTATCATACTAGATTCAAATTCTTGTCCCCATAAATTTTGCTGCGTGGATTGGAACCCAATAAAACTATTTAAGCCACAA
This sequence comes from Adoxophyes honmai, assembly GCA_005406045.1. Lineage (NCBI taxonomy): Eukaryota > Metazoa > Arthropoda > Insecta > Lepidoptera > Tortricidae > Adoxophyes > Adoxophyes honmai. The sequence continues at coordinate 306,545 of BHDV01002834.1, read as the reverse complement.
ATAAAGCAGATAACTCCAAACTGCAAACAGCTGTTTGGTTCGACGTGCGACGTCTGACGTGTCGTATACGTCAACGTCATGTAAATGTCAGTTGCATATCGATTTCTAGTTTTCTGCAATATTTTCTAACACAATGCAAATTTGTTTTTAAGTAAAGTGCTATATTAAGATACATTTAATAAACATGAATGAGGAGGATAAACAAGAAATAATCCAAAGTTTTAACATACGAATTGGAGATGATATAAACAACTTGGGCAATGCCTATCAAATAGAAAATGAACTTGTTGCAAGGCGCGATGCATTACAAAGCTCTGTATGTTAAAATTTTACTTTTTATTTAGTTTGAATTATTTATACTGTGCATGCTAGATCTACCCCTGATATAGTTCTTTAGACATTCTTAAACATATGCTTTTACTAGCAACAATTAACAAATAAATATCTTGAAATATTTTCAGCTGCGTGTAGTAAACACTGAAGTACCAACAGAAATATCAGCATCCATAGACAAAGCTAAGAAAAATTCAGGCCAAATAGAAGAGCTTAAAACTAAAAGCGAAGAATTGAATGAGAAAGTAGGGAAGTTTTTGTCAAAAACTGAGCCACTGCGAAATGAACTCGGCAAAAGATTTGCTGCTATCAACAAACTGGAAAAAGTATTATGCTACTTGAACTCATATGAAGAGGTTGATAACTTATGGTGGGTTTCATAAAAAAATTACAAAAAATAATATCACAAAATAAAAAAAAAATTGGATTTTTAAGAAGCTCTAGATAAAAGTTTTAATAAAGTATCTTAATTACAGTTCACAGCTCAGCACATGTACTGAAGACGAACAATGTGTACAGCTTTACAGTGAGCTGAAAAATTTGTGCATCCAGTACCAAGACGGACATAGGGGAAGTTATGTTAAGGAATACACTCACTACTGGCACAACATCCTTAAGGACAAATTCACTAAGTATGATTTTAATATGTATATTGTAAACTACCCCGTGATGAAACTGACCAAATGTCTCGTTTTTAATGGGTCTGTCCGTTTTTTGGGCACCTGCCCTGTTGACCCCAAATAAAGTGCAGTTACGCAAAGTATTCCGTTTTGTGAAACCATGCAAAATATTAAAATTATGAAGCTCTTGACATGAGAGAGGAGCAGGTGGGGAATCTCAGACTGCTTAGTGTTCAATTTCACAAAAAAAAATGTTACACTGTTTATGATGCATTTTAAATTCAAAGCCACAGGCCTGTTTATAATTTTCTAATTATAGATAAAGAATCTACATTATTTAGTGGTAAATAAGGTAATAGGTTCAAGTATGCTTCAGGCTGACAGGCTGGCAACCTCTGTCACTGTTATACCTCTTTTTACAGGCAGTACGAAGATGTTCTGAAGCAACTCAAGTGGCCAGTGGTGACTGGTGCTGACAACCCTCCGCTACCCAAAGACATCATGGTCAAGTTTTACGGCCTGACCAAATACCTGTTCATGATCGAGGAGCCTGATGATGAACAGGCTAGGATGCTCTCGGGAGATTTCAGTTTAGGTATTATTTGTATGCTGATGGCATTGACTCACAATTTCTTTTAATTATTCTTGGGGCCTACACAAAAAGGGGAACCACAAATGCGTTGCTAGATTTTTGAGGAGTATGATTCACTCTTGAATTATCACTTAGGGTCAGTTGACACCGAGACGGGACGCGACGCGGCGATGCATAAAGAGGCCGGTGATTTCGCGCTGCGCAGCGCGGTGCAGCGCGGCGCCGCGCTACGTCTCGAGGCCCAGCGCGGTGTATCTGAATGCTCACAATGAAATGTGAGCCTTATTGTGTAGCGAATAAAGTATATTTTGAGATGGCAGCGCTGCGCGCGCAGCACCGCTCCCGCACACCGCGCGGGTGGCGGCGTAGCAAGGCGCAATGCTACGCCGCGCTACGTACTCTGAATACTCACAATGAAATATGAACCTTATCTTGTAATAAATAAAGTATATTTTGAGTTGTCCTATTAAAAATTTTCGTGCAGCGCCGCGTCGCGTCTCATCTCGGTGTGAACTAACCCTTCTGATCTGAGTTATGTCAGGGAGGTCCACTCCGCAGTTAAGATACGCTCTGTCAGCAAAGCCTTGTGAAAAGTATATTACAAACAGGCAACAATAGAAAAAGACGGCAATTTTCTTTCGCCTAAACATGTTCAGTAGTGGACATACCATAAATATCATAATGTAGTATTCTAAGAATATTTTATTTTAAGAATTATATTTTGTCATTTTATTAAATAAACATTTTTCAGAATTAAGAATTAAAAAAGTTGTGTAACTTAACTTCTTCAACAGAAAATCCATGCTTGCCCGTGAAGATTCTGCTGAGACCCCTGAAGAAGAGATTCACGTTCCATTTCACGGGGCCGCGGCAGACGGCGCGGCTCGAACGGCCGGAGTGGTTCCTCACTCAGACCCTGACGTGGATCAAGGATCATCAGGGCTTCGTGAAGTCACATGTGCAGCCGGTTGCTGACAAGCTGCATATACGGCATATACGGACTGTGGTATGGTTTAATCTTTGTATTCAAGTTTCAAAGTTTTCAAATCTTATTTTTACAATAAAATTGTACAAAAAATGTTAAATGCCTTGTTGAGGGGTGGCCATTTAACTTAAAACTACTTAAATGTACTCCTTAAAATATTAACAGGTAGGTACTAAATGTAAGAAGTGGTCCGGTTAAAAAGTAGCAGGTCATTTAAGTAGTGTTTTAATAAAACGGAAGGTAATTTTGTAAATATATATTGTATATGAAAAATGGTTGAATTTAACATGATAATTATGTACATTGCTATAAATTTTATTTTAACCATGCCAAAATTTGCGTACTTTATACTAGAGACCTTTAGGTACTTAAAAGATGGTAAACAATCTTGAAGTGTCTTTTTATTTAAACGTACACTTTATAAATCAAAATCTTTACATTTTACAATTTAGGTATGAAAAAATCATTTACTTTCATAATTGAATTGTATAGTGTAACGATTTTCATTTTTAGACTGTGTATTTCAATAAAAAGACATGTCAAGATTGTTTACCATCTTTTAAGTACCTAAAGGTCTAAAGTATAGCTTTTGTTCCTTTCATCAACGTTTGAACATGGACCTTGTCGATGTTTTAGACTTGGTTTCTCCACTTTTTCTTAAAATATTGAATATTTCTAGCTACAGAGTTTGTGTATTTGAGGTTTTTTTTCATATGAGCCCAGTAACGGTCAATTGGGCGAAGTTCAGGGCAATTAGGTGGGTTCGCCTCTTTTGGGACAAACATGAACATTATTCGCAAAATAAAAGTCTTTAGCTTTTCTTACATAATGGTAAGAGGCTAGATCAGGGCAAAATAACACAGATAAATTGTGTTTACGTATAAGTGGTAATAACCGCTTAGCCAGACATTCTTATACGTAAATATCACCATTAACCGTGCCCGTAGTAATAAAATCATCACTTTTTAGGCCGTAAGTGCATTTGGCTTGTCTGATCATGTACTTTTGGGGGTTTTTGCTGGCCATTTTACATTCATGTTTAGGGTTCACAATATTCTTTTGACTAGCAACATAAAATTCTTGGCCCGGAATTTGTTTGAAGTCGGCCACCACATACGTCTCGCCATCCATCACGCAGCAATCGTACTTTCTGAAGAAATTAGTGTATAACTTTCTTGCCCTTGATTTAGCCACTTTCTCTTTTTCAGGCGTTCTGTCTGGAACTTTTTGGACTTTAAATGTTTTCAACCCACTATTTAGTTTCACTCGACGAACCATAGATTTAGTCGTACTTAACTTTTTGGCTAGTTTTTGTTCGAAAATGTTAGGGTTAGTCTTAAAAGCAGCTTTGATTTTCTTAGCAAGATTTTTATTCTGAAACCCTCTTTTTCGACCAGAACCTGGTTTCCTTTCGATGGTCAACGTCCCCTTGTAGCATCTTAAAACCTTTCCGACAGAAGATCGAGACAGATTTAAATGTTTTGCTACTCTAACCTGACTCCTACTGGGATTTTCTAAGTGAGTGTTCAGTATTAGTTTACGACGACTAATTTCAGATGACAACATTATTGTAAATATAAAATGTAATCACACGTTTGCTGCTAAAATGTATTCTTGGATTACCTCTTTGACGTCTGACAAAGGATAGTCGTTTGATTTACTATGTTTCTTTTTTTTATTAAAAATATTAATAGCTAAATTTTTTCCGGACCACTCTTTAGGTATAAGAATATTGACTATCTAAATAAATTATTATTCTAAGTACCTTGAATAAAGTCGAGGGTGGCAGTGGTAGAATCTCAGGGTCGGTCCGGATCACCTTCCCAATTTGGAAAGACACATGATGATGTTTATGACGATGAACAACTTTAAACATAGAGTCTTTACCAATTAATTTTGTACAATCACTTATTGACATTGAATTATTTTTAAATTTGGTTTACCCATCCCTAAATCAAATTACAGCTTCGGTAACATGGTCTAATAATTGCCTGATCATAACTTGTTCCCAGGCGGAATTCAACGCCGGCCTAATCTCCTTCGCCGCTGAACGTCTTCACACGGTCCTGGGTCTCTATAACGCTCAAGGGACGAAGAATGAGAACATCGCCGACACGGACGCGGCGTTCGCTCATGCTGTGGACGAAGCTCTGGGCTTCCATAGGGAGCTGGTCTCAATGACGGGGCACGAGGCGAACAGCGTTCTCTCTGTGCTGACGAAAGCCGAGATATTCGTCCGGTGGCTCGCGGTCGAGAAGAAATGTGAGTAGAAAACAAACAAATAAAGCACACTTCACACTAATATTATACAATTTGGTATAAAGGAAGATAACACCCTGGATGAACTCGTAGGCTACTTTTTATCCCAGAAAAGTACAAAAGTAGATCTCGTAGATTGCGATAAAATAACTCAACGCAGAAGGAGTTGCGGCCGATAGCTAGTAAAATAATAATGAAATAATTAATTCCGAGACTGCTTTTTTCTCTAATTTTAAAGAGCAATAGGTAACACTTTTTGGTGCTATTCTGTAGCACTCATTATAAAATCGTAGAAAGTGATGTTCATTCATTAAGGAATTGAAGAAGGATTTAATCTAGATGCCTTGGCGAAAATGGACGAGAGCCTCGACAATGAGCAGTGGAGCGAACCGATAGCGGGCGGTAGTGGCTCCGCCATTGGCTCTGTCATGTGGGTGCCGCGCGGCGCCGACTGGTTCATAGCGCTGCTGAAGACTATTGAGGATCGGTACGCGGTATTACCGCAGCCCGGACACCGGTGAGTGCATTCATGCTCAATGTAAATATAATCCGTGTGGTGTCGGATTTCGAATAACGCCTCTTTCTAGCCATTGCCGATTTTCGAACAAAATCCGTTGTCTCAAGTTAACACTTAACTTTGCATCATTTAATGCACTTACACCACTTTGAACGTTTTCACAAACAACCCGTACGAATTAACTGTGCACTCCGCTGGAATGCGGCCCCTCTCATGCTGCTCCGCGCGGTACCCCGCATTCGCCGCAAGCGCTCAGTAGCGATAGCATCTTTGTCACCGTTGCGCGTTTTCTCGTTTCCATCGTCTAAATACGTTTAATCTCCTGTTGCTATTACTGCGCGTCACAGCGCGAGGTGCACATTTAATTTGTACGGGTTGTAAGTATCCAATCCAAACTATACCTAATACTAGTCATGGTCTTATCTATGTCACGCTATGTGCTCTGCCTGCCACATTAGAGAACATAGGCGTGATTGTATGGTAGTATCCAAACTTGACTTTACTGTTTCTTAATCCCAGCCTCCAATTCCTGGAGCTCCAACTAGAGCTGGTGGAGGAATGGCGCGTCCGGCTGACGCAGATCATGAGCGCGGCCCTAGGGGCTCTTGAAGCGGACTCGTTCCTGGCGGGAGGGGCAAGGGACCCGCTCAGTGCCGTGGTGAACGCAGCCCATCACTCGCGTGAAGTGTTGCTACAGTGGGCGCATTCGTTGGTGAGTCTTGTTAGCTGTTTCAGCTCTAAATAGACCAGAAGGGCTAACCAGCTGGTCGAGGAATGGTGTGGGAAGTTGACGCAGATCATGAGCGCGGCCCTAGGGGCTCTTGAAGCGGACTCGTTCCTGGCGGGAGGGGCAAGGGACCCGCTTAGTGCTGTGGTGAACGCAGCCCATCACTCGCGTGAAGTGTTGCTACAGTGGGCGCATTCGCTGGTGAGTCCTATAGAGCTAGTTAAGGAATGGTGTGTGAAGTTCAGGAATTGCGTGTGAAGTTGACGCAGATTATGCGCGGACCTAGGGGCTCTGGAAATGGACTCGTTCCTGGCAGGCGGCGTATGGTGAACGCCGCGAACCACTGAAGTGCTTCTGCAATAGGCGCATTCGCTGCTGAGTCCTGGTTTCAGATGTTTTAGCTCCAAACTGACCAGCAGGGTTTTTGTCTAAGGTCCCGTTTAAGGTAGTCTTTCAACTAGAGCGGATCCGGCGTCACTAACCCGTAAATTATGAGGATAAGTAGTTTTTTCAGAGAACTTAGGGACTATCCATAAATTTTAGTGTCCGACCGAAGCTTCGGCTTCGGGTTCGGCTTCGGCCACCTTCGGCCAAAAAAACCACCTTCGGCCAAACCTTCGGCTTCGGCCCAAAATTTGGCCGAAGCTTTGGCCGAAGCCGAAGGTTTGCAAGTTGTGATTTGAAATTGAACAAACGATGCGAGAGCGAGACGGATAGTGCGCAGCGGTTAGCAGGACAGTGTTTCGCCAGCCCGATTGCATTACTTACAGTTAATTACATAAATTACGGACAACACATAACATAACAACATAGTCACACTTACTGCACATAATTTACTGCCGTTTTTTTTACTATTAGTAAATTTTCGTATTTCTTAGGGTCAACATGGGGTCAACACACCTTCGGCTTCGGCTTCGGCTTCGGCCGAAGGTTTTGATGAAAGCCGATTAATCGGCTTCGGCTTCGGCTTCGGCCAAACTTGTACCTTCGGTCGGACACTAATAAATTTTGTCATTGTACATGGGCGCGGGGGCATGACGAGAAAGGGGAAGGAGCGACATTCGGGCGGTGGGCGTGAATAACATGATACACAAGTGCCAAAATATGCGCTTGACAGTTCTTAAGATATGTGACGTCATGGTGATTTGGTGATTAACAAATGTACTTTTCCGATTACTGCATTGGGGTAGATGGGTATTGAATTATTGCTAAGACCGAATTTAGTTAGATACTAGCACAGTATATATCAATAGTAAAAAGTAGAAAAATTTCGATTGCTCCAGAACGTAGTTACATAAATCTAGAGTAGCTATAGTTAGCCAACAAAATAAGTCTGAAGGTTTTTACAGGCAACTCGTTGAAGAATTCTAACCAGCTACATTCTTCGTGTTCCCTCAGCACTACCTCCAACTGCACTACTACAGGCGTCAGTTCCAACACTTCACGCATCAGCAGCACCACGACGAATCCGGGTCTTCCGGCGACTCCGAAGACGAGGATGACCAGAGCAGCAAAGACAGATCAGGTTGGCTGTTTTGCTCTACCTTAAAATTCTACTAACGTGGTGTTGGGATTAGAATAACACTTCTACATTTCTTGGATGTCGTAAAAGGCGTTTAACCTTTTGACCGCCAAAGCCGCCATTTCACGTCATCGCAAATCAGTGCCCGTAACGCCACGACGTTATATGGCGGGCCGAAGTTATTGCGCGAGAACTATGAAATATAAAACGCTTCAACATTTTTTCTATGTTTACTTTATTTATAGGTAGTGTAAGTTAATTTATACCTAATTTAAATAAAATAATACAGCACCATTCGAGAAAAAACAAGCATTGTCTAAGAGCAAACTTCAATTGGCTAGATTACACTGCCTGCAGCGCCAAAGCCGCCGTTTAACGTCGCCTAGTGATGGGACGCATAGCAATGTCTTATTTTAGTTATCGATATCAGATATCCCTAACCTGTGGTCCGCGGGCCCTTGGGGTTTTACAGCGAAAAAGATTTAAGGAATAAACGGTGAGATAATTTGGAAATCTATCGAAAAAAAAACTTACTAAGGCGGAACGTATTATAAAATTATAATTTCTGTTATATTTCCCTTTTACTAAAGCCAAATTTAAACGTCTGACGGATCTATTCGCAATACAACCCAAACCCCAATGAATACATTTAAGCGCTAGAATGGGACATGACCAGGGCCCGTAATCTTCATGCCGTTAACGCAAAATTGACGTCACGCTCCTTAAAGGGTGATCTAAAATAGTTTGATTGTAAATCATTAATCATTACCCGTCAAAAATTTAAATCATGTTTTTGTTTTAGTATGTTTGTATTTTTGTGGCAACATAACAATCAAAAATACAATTACAAAATAAAAGGATTTTTATGAATATTGCATAACATATGAACGCAAAGATGACTTAGATTTTCTTTGCATGGGAGTTAATGCAAGAGGGATGGCGTGCTTTACGTTAGAGAGGAACTCTGTTTTCTACGCAATTAGTGAAATATGGTAACAATAACATTTAATAAAATGTATGTACAAATAACTCAAATAATTTTATTTACGTTTCACGGATCAAATAGGTATTATTTATTCATTCATTTGTACATGATTAAAATTATTGACAACTAATGATTAATAATTTACAATCAAACTATTTGGGATCACCCTTTAAGGAGCGTGACGTCATTTTTGTGTCAACGGCATGAAAGTTACGGGCCCTGGACATGACTGTTCGTTTGTTCTTGGTAATAATAATCGACAAAATGTTTTTTACGACCCTTATGTGTGAAAGCTTGTCACTGCTCCGTGCGCCCTTAAAGTGAGAGCATGTTACGAGTTGACGACACAGGCGCAAAAATGAGTGTCGATAGTAGCCAAATGAGTACAGAACAGAGGAGTTACTTCGAATTTCGGAAGGTGTCGATACTGACGATGAAATCGAAGACGTTGTGTTCGAAGAAGTTGAATAAGAAGATTTTGAGGTAAGTCAATTTTTAATACGCATATTCTATCAAATAACGCAGTGTTTCTTAACCCGTGGTCCGCGGACCCGTGGGGGTCTGCCAATGTGAATACAGGGTCCGCCGTCTTATCCATGAAAGTTGAATGAATAAAGAAAGTGCTAAGACCGTTCGCACTTGATAGTCTTTCAATTTGTTTTTGATATTTCTATGTATATTATTTAAACAAAGAAATAGTAGTACATATTTAGGTAAAGAAAAAATACGTTGGGAGTTTATCTTTATAAACTATCAACTATCTTTACCTGAATAATTACCTAAATAAATCGTGATAATCAAAGAAACTGTGATCAGACAGAACTTATTTTTAAGTAGGTACCTAATTTAAACATAATTATCTGAGATTATTTGTTTGTCTATTTTGTACAAAATATACATTATATTTACACCAAAAACCAAATGTATTTTCATTCCAATTTATATACCTAGTTCCCAGTTCCCGAAACATCGAAAAGAACAATTTTTGTTTTGATTACGTTCCCAACACTAGCACTATTCTAATTTCCACTGCCCCCAACGCCAATGACGGCAACGAACATCGAAGTATGACGTCATCAGCACAGTAGTGAAGTGGTTCCATTGCAAAATAATAATGAAAGTTACAGCAAAGTTTTAATTTTTAAAGGTTTTCGATGACAGTAATTACACGCAAATTCATGAAAATTATATGGAAAACGTTGTGGTAATGTATGAGGTAAAATATAAGGGGTTCAATGGCTGAAATCAATTGTAATATCGGTAATATCGATATGCGGTTGTGACATCACTATTGTTCGTTCGTATTTGAAACGATTTTTGCCTTGGCGTCAGGAGCACAGCGTTTCACTTTGCGCCTTGGCGTTCAAAAGGTTAAGGAAATAGGTGAAAGTGAAAGTATACTTTGGCGACAGACTGGCAACCTGTAACTATAATAGTGAACTCTTTCATCAATGTTCTAACCTAAAATTTTGCTAGGAGTGGCTACGAAGCGTGAAATAGTCATGGTTTTGACTACGTATCATTTCGTATACTCTGTATATCCCAATTGGAAATATAGGCGTGATGTTACTATGTACCTATTAATGTTAAGTAGAAATAATATGTTTTCTTTTATTTACAACTTCAGTTTAATATATGCATTATGTGTCATTTGTTCAGAGACTGACGAAGAAGCGTTATCACTAAAGGACGTGGAGCAAAAAGCCAAGAATCTGGCTTTAGATGAGGTGACGCGAAGAAATTCCACGATGCCCGAGCTGAGCGACTTCGATATTGTAAGTACTGATTGTGATTGTGATTGTGTTTAGGAAAAATATAGCTATTTTACATTATACAGACTATAGAGCTATTTTATGGATAGATTTCCAAGAGCCCCCTTTTACGGGTCTTTTTTTAGTCACTGCTATACCTATCACGTTTAACCATCCGGTTACCCTGAAATTGCTAAACGTTGCACTGGATTTTTTAATTCATGTGCTCTGTCTACCCTTCCTAGGAATACAGGCGTGAGAATATGTATGTATGTGTAATTTGTGTTAATATTTTTTTCCTTTTTTCTTTCTTTCAGACATCACCAACAGGCTCTCGGAGTGTGCCTGAACTCTCTTCGCAAGCGGCGGAGGAGGCCGGTGTGTGGGCCGAAGCCCCCGGGCTACTGGCGAGGCTGAGAGACGCCGGGCTCAAAGCGCTGGTGGATCACGCGTTCATGGAGTTCAAAGCCACCATGCGAGAATACCGGAGGCAGAAGTAAGATGGACACAATATGCATACGAACAATCACGCCTGTATTTCCAAAAAGGGGTAGGCTTTACTTATGTGCTCACTTATGAAGAAACAAGTTTCGGATTTACCTGTTTCTTTATGCAAGTTGACACTGCACCGGTCGGTGCCGACACGCAGTAAACATTTTCTTTATGTATCGTCAATTAGGTTCAAATTCCATTGAACCAACCCTCATGATGAACCCTCAGTTGCAAAAGTTAGTCAAAAAATCGAGCTATGATAAATTTCCTTTGTCAACAGATGGCATGCAATGCTGGTAGTTGAGGAAAACGCTCTCTGCGTTTCCGCTCCGCTCTGCCGGCCGCTGTCCGCGCTTTGTGCCCGCCTCGCCACGGCAGGTGCCAGATTGGCCCCAGCCTTATCTGTCAAACTAAGGGGATGTTTGGCTGAAAACGTGGACGGATACATATTTGAAGTAAGTTAGACTTCGGTGCTGTCATTACATTAATAATTTTAAACAAAAAAAAACCGACTTCAAAATAGCAATATTTTGAAAGTATTCTGTTTACTGAATGTAAAATCTTGACTTCATCAACAAATTACCGAAAACGCCATACATCTCCATATAAAATTTGAAGAGTTCCCTCGATTTCTCCAAGATTCCATCATCAGATCCTGGTTTCGTGCCAATGGGACCAATTTCGAGTTATACCCTTTCGATTAAAAAAAAAATTTTGGAAATCGGTCCATGGGTCTCCGAGATATCGAGTAACATACACAAAAAAAAAAAAAAAAAAATTGGTCGAATTGAGAACCTCCTCCTTTTTTGAAGTCGGTTAAAAAGGACTATTGTTGTGTTTTTGCTTAGGCCATTTTTGATTGCTTTTTGACTACCCCTAAGCAAAAAACCGGCCAAGTGCAAGTTGGGCTCGCGCACCAAGGAAGGATGTACATTATCAATTTATCAGTTATACATTTGTCAGCATAACAACACGCGCGGGACGACACGTGACATAGATTAATGCCTAATTTCATTAATGTTGGCTTTAAATCCTCTTTTAAAGGTACAGGAAATTGGACATGATTGGATTTTTTCACAGCTTTAAAAGTCCGCAATAATAATAAATACATAGTAATAATAAATACATAGTCTCTAAAGCTGTAAACATACTAACAGCGGAAGCAGAGTGGCGTGATGTATAAACGAACGCCTTTTCCTGGCCACTGCTTTATGCTTTTTCGTATAATTTCGAATATTACAACCCATAACGGTCCCCACATTTTCCTGGGGAGAGAACTCTTTATTTTAGTCTCTCCTCACACGTGAAATCAAATTAAATCCTTACTCTTGGCAGGAGGTGGTGCTAGAGAGCTGGTTCAACACGGGCGGCACGATGCAGTTCACGCACGACGTGAAGCGGAACCTGGTTCCCGCGTTCGCGCCGCCCAACAAGAGCGCTTCTCAGGTCAACTACTTGCCCAAGTAAGTGCTAATAAATCTTCTGTGTAAAAACTGGGCTCGTGCGCGAAAGGTTCTGTATCACTGACTAGGAAAACAAGTGCAATTTATTGATAAATATCGAGCAAAAATAGGCAAAAAGTGGCTTTGTTATATGGGAACCCCCAAAAATCATCTTATAATATACGGATAACTCACGTTTTAAATCGAGTTTAGCTCGATATGTTTCGGATTAATTAGTAGCCCTTCATCTAGGAGCTGCGGCGGCTGCTGCTGCCAAATGCGCACTGCGCACCACCGCTCTATCCGCGCTAAAAACACATTGTTATAATATAAACCCATAAATAGAATAAACATTATGCTTGTTTTCCCAAGCGGGATAGGGAGAGCGCATGAATCGCTCGTAGTCACTTTTTTTTTATTCAAAACTTCATTTTATTCCAGGTTGCTGGAATCCTGTAAACTTTTAAACATGGAATACGAAGACGCGCGTTGCCTACGCGCACAGGTAAAGAAGCCCTCCATAGCCGCCAAGGAGAGTCTCCTAAACCAAGGCATCCGCGTCATAGAGGCGCCCGAAGCCCTGAGGATATTGAACCAGAGGACTGACCTTAGCGACGAGAGCGCTGCATCAGTCATGGACTTGTTCTGAGGGTACGATAGCTATGACATCTAAACAGCTGCACATAAGTTTAATAGCAAACTGCATCGAAATTGTCGGGAAACCTGGTGTGCTTAGACTTCTAAGAAGTTGGGAAAAATGTTTCCTCCATGCAACATTATTAGTAATTTATGTGATTGTTGTTGTTGCATTAAAAAATCAATTCGCCCTTTCGGGCTCATTTCATAAAGTACACTTGTATATTAATGCCTAATTGTGTACAGTTGCATCCATAACTTTATTAACATTCATATACAAGTTGGCATATATTTCACCTTAAATATTTTAACTAGTGGCCGGGTATAGGTACGCGTCTGAAAATCTCTGAAGTTTTTCCTGGAATTTTCGTGTAAAAAAACTGAAAATATTGTTCCGTCTTTTGTTCACCGGCGTTTGACTACCGCCTAGCCGATACAAGACGTAAGTTTAATAACCTTGTGACATTAGCGACGAAGTGTCGAATAGCAGCAATTGTATTCGTCAAAAGGTCATCGTTTCATATAAGTTGACTCAAGCTGTCTGACGGAGAGTAGCCGCTTTAATACAGTGTCTCACAAGGTCAATATTGAAAACCACTGGTTACAATATGCCACCTTGTATTATTTTTTATGTTCGAAGATGACATTTGTACGACGTGAAAAGTACGGCAAAAATGGCGGCAAGCTCGTATTCAATAAACAATTGCGCATTAGCGTCACACGCTCGCGCCGCCCGCCGCGTTGCCCACGTGTTCCAAATTTGAAATAATTTATTTTCTTGTTTCGATCATGACATGACTGTTTTTTAAAGTGAACCGATTTATAATCTTACCACAGGATACAGTTTCTTAATGTAAATCCGCGTATTGCATCTGAAAGTATACTTATAGGGAACATTACGATATGGATGTAGATAAAAATTAATGTGATCGTTCGTTATTTAATTTAGTCCATAAGTAGCAATTGGCAATAGGAGAAGGTACGTTTAAATATTAAACAAAATATGAAATTCAACCATGCTTAGTGTATTTGCTTAGCCTTCGTTTCCCTCGCTGTGTATTCAGCTGTTGATTCGACATTCCAATTTCAACCTCTCGCTTCTACGAGAGAGCTATACTGTTGGTTTTGTTGAACAATGAAACTAACGGCCGCTCCCGATATTCAATCTATCGATGGTTTAGCTTACTAGAGATAAGAAAATGACAGGTAGTGTACAACAACGAAAGAGTTTTGCACATGACAATACCGTGAGACTCAGTCATAATGAAAAATACAGTTAACTCAGGTCTTAAATCGAGTTTACCTCGACATGTTCATATAGCAGCCGTGGCGGCATCTACCGAACGTGCGCTACGCGCCACCGCTCTATACGTGCGACTGCTCGTGCTCGATGAAACTAATACCAGCGCACGACTACCCTCATTACTGCACACAACATTATCAACATCACTTTGTAAAGGCATTTCAACACCAGATGTTGCCGCGGCTCCTAGATGAAGGGCTAAGTACTAGCCCGAAACTTGTTGATTTTAACTCGATTTAAGATGCGAGTTGATCGTATTCATTCTTTGACTCTATTCTAGATAATTACTGTCTATACTTCAACAGCTCCCAAAAATCGGAACACAGTACGATGTGTGCTAGAAGCTCTTAGGCTTTTCAGAGCAACCTAACACTACCACGTGAGAATGGCGTAAAGCGACATCTGTTGTGCAATACCTAAATAGTTAGAATTACATTGCCTTGCAGAGTTTAAACAGATAACGCTACACGCTAAACCGTCGGTAAATTGAATACGTGTAAAACTGATGGAACTGATGTAACATAGATTCAGACTTGGAAATCAAAAGGAAGAAGGATTCCTGATTTTGATACCTTGCGAGTCTAAGACTGCCTGAACTACCTATTTTAGTGAAAACTTGTAGGTCAAGCACAAGCCTTGAGCCGAGTCACTGTCTGATTAGAAAGGTTTGAAAATGGTAGGTAGTTATATCGCGAGAGTGCGACTCAATTCTAGTTCTAGCCAGGCTGTAACTATCTAAATTTGTCTACTATTATCTAGATAATTGTTGTAGAGATACAGTATTAGATACTTGTTTCGGTCTTCTAATGAGTCGTGGTGAGTGAACGCTGGTTAAAGCTAGCTAAAGGGAAGAGCAAAGATTATATTTTTTGTATCGCGTTTTTGTATAAATAAAAAAAAATACGAAATTTTACTAATTTGTTATATAATTTTAATTTATTATATTTTTTATATAAATCACCATGATGAGGTAAAGTATGTTAGTGGTTTTCTTCATGGCTGACAATATAAACAATATAAACTAAAATATCTACAATTTGTAAATTAATCATGTTAAAATTTTGTAAATTCCAAAAGCATAGAGATCATTATCAATTAAAATTCAATGTGCGCTACGGGAAATACATTAAAAAAATGTTTATGATTATTTATTTTATGTTTATGGCAGGTATGTTGTAATAAATGAAACTTTTGTTAGTAAAAGCCTTGTTTTTATTTAACAAAATAGTTTAATTAATATTAATAACTAATATCCTCTTAATTTAACATATCCCACACGCCATACACTCTTAATACACTCCATTTGTATCTGTATACAGACAATAACCATGGCACAAATGCACTTTAAGGCAAAATACATGTCTAAAATAATTGTGTTCACAGCCTTTTTAGTACCTTTTGATATTTATGTGATTATGTGAACATGTTTGAACTCGTTTTGGAAATTTCAATAATACAGTCAAATGTTCCAATTCAAAACTTAAATCTAGGTATTTAAGTTACTTTTTCTAGGCAGTCGGGTTTATTCGAGCTTATGTCATAATACTTGTATTTAAATTCTACGTAAAATATTAATTATAAAGTTGTTTTTATCATTCAGCAGAACAAAACATAAGTCTTACATCATATAGGTTTATTTACAAGACGTTATTTGAAACAGATTTTTAAATAAGTACATAGATAGGTGTATGCTTGAATACGTACTTATTTTAGAATATCTATAGTCTAATTTTATGCTAAGCACATTGTTTTATTTGTACCTAATTGAATTGGCTTTTTAGACTTTGTTTACGCATACTGATTATTAAAAAATCTTATAAAATGTACTTTCTATAAAAAAATGTTATCAGCATGTTTGTTCTCACTTTCAATCTACCTATGATTTGATTCAAAGGTACATTTCTGTTAAAAGCAATAATTAAAATAACAATATTCCTAAAGAAACTAATAATCCTATTCTAAAAACACATTTTCTCATGTCCTAGCATATCATTTTCATCTTACTAAAAGGTCAAAACTGTTCAAACATTTTCCAGAAAAGCTCTACATCAAACAGTTATCTTTGACTGGTCTATACCATTATAATCTACGACTCTACAAGCACAAATAAGTACCTAAAACTCATTTGTACTATTGCACACTACTATCAACTCAGTGTGGCTAACTATCCTGTGTATTCCGCTTTTTGTACTTATATTTTACAACACCACCTCCGCGTTAACTGATTTTGTGGCGGAGGTGCCTGCCTCAGACTCCTTTTTCCTCGGATCTTGTGATGAGCTGTTCCACCACTGTTCATCACCAGAAGCCCACGCCACGAATACCAAGTTCGTGACGATGAATACCGCTAAAGTTATCCAGAAGACTAGACGCCATTGCACTAAGGTGCTCTGGAAAAAAAGGGCACTTTTATAGATTTTTTTTCGTATTATGGACTTACCTACTGGATTACGGAATGTTTGCAATTTTAATTTGACTACAGATATAAAAAAAATGGCGCGAAACAAGATCAACAAGTCCAGAAAACTATTGAAGCAACGAAGGCTTTCCATCTTTAAATGAGGTTTGCAAGAAACCATCACCGTTGCCAAACAGCCTCAGACTCCTTTACATACCTACCTACATACAATCGCTCCCATATTCCGAAAAAGTTGTAGGCCGACACTTCTAGCAATTTTTTTGGTACTCGTATTATAATGACAGGTTGCTAGCCTGTCGTCTAAAGCACAACCTGTTCCTTCAATCGCCTTTTACGAAATCCAGGGAAGAAATAGAGAGGTGTTGTTCTAACCCGACACCACAGGGACTCCTTTGGCATAATTATATTTATTTATCTACTTAGTACAAAATTACAATCACTACTAGACTTACGTCAGGCGTCAGCAGTCCCACTAAATACGGGGCAATGATGCCAGTAATTGCGCCAATCCCATTCACGATGGCCATGATCGTTCCCGCGTAGTTGCAGCTCAAGTCCAGAGCGTTGACCTTCATGCCAGGATAGAACGCTCCCATCAGTCCCATGGACACCGTGAAGAGAGCCACCACTGTCACAGTGTCGCAGCCGGAGTATGAAGCCAGGATCATACAAATTCCAGGGCCCACGGACGCTGCAAGAGTAGAAAAGGTAACAGTTAAGTATTAAACAATATTACATTGTCTCTAGAACCTTCGGGCACGAGGGTAGAGAAGTCGAATCTAAGAGATATCGAATCTACATTTATAAGTTGGCAGTTGGCACGAAATTGCGCAGCATCGGGATGATTGTAATCTCAACTCTCCTTTTGGATTCTCGGACTTTCGGATTTATCAGTCATGTGATGCAGTAAAATAATATTACCAGGTAATCCAAAGTACATTCACGTCTTGATTTTAGCAAAGCACTCCTTTCTGAATAAGAGGAACCAATGCAATTAAGTTTCATGAAATTAGACCACGGATTGGTGTTGGATTTATGGGCAGGGGTTGGCGATTCAAGACCCACTACTAGACCAAGAACTTTCTGAAGGTAAGGACGATTTTACATTGAAAACTGTTCCCTATTTGTATTAATTGTATTTACTAAATGATCAATCACTTACCAATTGTGGTAAAGGTTTTCCTGGCATTGGTGACAGTCATCCATTGTCTCTTGACCATTTTGTCGCACAGCCAACCAGAGAGGATGGAGCATACCCACATGACGAGGTAAGGCAGCGCCGCTAGCATGCCGGTCCGGTGGATATCAAACTTCAACACCCCAGTCATGTACTTTGGCAGATCAGTTACCATCGTAAAGTAGCCGTAGTCGTGTCCGATCTGGAAAAAAAATCGTGACATTCATTAGACCGACTTGCAGAATAATTTGACGTTTGTTGAGATGAACATTGTAGTCTTTTGTGTCGTCTAATTTCAGGGTTAGTGCTCACTTAGTTTAGATCGCCTTTAGATGCAATTTATGTCATTTTTCAATATCTAGCAAGTTAAGCGATCAACAGACTGAATATTGAGACGTACCTACCATTAATTAGACCATTAGACGAAATTTGATACCTGTGATTTTTTTTTACTTATGAGGAAGGCCAGAGTTAAGCTAATTTTTATTCTTGAAAAATATATACTTTCCGGGGGCTTGCAATTAGTGAATCCTACACAGACGGAGTCACGGGCAGAAGCTTAGTTTATAATAAGGTAAATGGAAAACTCACGGAAGAGCAGAGGATAAAAGCAGGCACCATTTATCACTTATTTATGTGAAAAGATGATGTTCTTGCCGACATAGCGACTTCCTTATCATGATTATTATGATTTTCCGTAATCTTAAACATTATAATTTATCTAGAGGGAACAATACGACCGACGGAATAGGAAAACGGTCGGCATAATTATATTTTTCGTCGTTATAACGTAGTTTTATAGCGTTAAAATCCTTGAAGGACAGACTTAGGACGCAGTTAATTTGTAATCTAAGGCAACAATTTGGTTTAGTTTAGTTGTGATAATAGGTATACCTTCGTTCTTGTATTATTATTTGGTTAATACTTAGTTGGCGAATTTTCTTTACGTGTACCTAAAACGCTTGTTGCGGCTGTTAGCCTATTGCTTTTAGAAAAAAAAACATTTTGCCAAGTTTCTTGCGGTGCGTTCTTCTTGGCAATCATGGTCTTTCCGAAGCACTGGTAGACTCAAACAAATAAAGTTTAAAAGAAACTTTTGCGTGCTACGTGCATATAAAATTTGAGTTTTGAGAATTTTTCAACCTCCCGACTCAAACAGCACAATATTTCAAATAGATTAAACCAAGCGTAAATCCGTGTCTGCCTCTGGATTTCTTGCCTAACGAAGAAAATCACAAACAGATGTTTTAGCAATGGGTTTAGCTAAGTTTAGATAAAAGTGCTTGCCCCTCATGAAGGCCCCCGAACTAGTCCGAAACATTCAGAGCTAATTGCGACATAAGCACATCAGTTATCTGTTTTAGGTCACTGTGTTTCAACTGGTTAAGTTGGTTAGGTTATGGTATCTTATCTTTAACGAAAATAGGACAAACCTGAGCGCAAACAAGTGCCCAAAGAGGCACAGACATAAATATGGCCTTCCACGGGATGGACGACGACTGGCTGTTGCGATGGCTTCCCAAAGCTTCTTCCAAATATTTCTTCTCTTGATCAGAAATGAAAGGATGCGACTCCGGATCATTGTAACACAGCAACGTCTGTAAAAACACCAATGTTTGACTTCGATTATTATGCTAATTATGTACACATGACATGTGTTTTGTGTTTGCATATTAGTAGGTAGATATAATGTGAAGCGAAGAGTATGTGTATATTTCGTATGAAGAAAACTAAGTAGATACGTTTTTTAAAATTTCTAGTGAAATGATCATCTTCCATCAGTGGACTAGGCACTAGGCATGATTATGACTATTTCACGCTTCGCAGCCACTTCTAGCATCATCTTGGGTTTGAAAACAGATGTAGGTAAGAGGTAGTATACTTAATAGTAACAGGTTGCTAGCCTGTCGCCTAAAGAACACCTAAACCCATTTCCTTAGTCGGCTCTTACGACATCCATGGAAGAAATGGAGAGGTGCTAAAATTCTACTCACCCACAAAATGAACCACAGAATGCCGATAGCTCCAAACAAGTAGAACACCGACTGCCATTCCCCGGTTTCATTTATGACGAGCCCTGAGATGTAGGTGCCAGCAATGTTGCCTATCTGGGCGCCACCAAAAACCAGGGAGCCCATGCGGCCCCGTTCGGAGACTGGCGCCCAGCGGGCTAGCATTGCATTCAGCGCGGGAAATGTTGTACCCTGCAAGCAATTAAAATTATAATTAGAAGAATGTCTTCCGAACACATCATTAATCCCTGGGACTAAGAGGCGGAGACGAGGCGATAGCACGTCATAGCGGCACACAATGTTATTTCCCGCCACCGCTAGTCCCCACTGGTGACTGTTGAACTTCGTCACCGTCTTTCATTCCCGGGAACGATCGCGTACTAGGTTGTTTGATTATTGAAGTTCAATCATTTTAATCAGCTCGGTAGCACTAATTTACCAAAAAGCTAACTAACACCCATTACTTAAAAATTGCCAAGTTAGATCCCGAGGACAGTACAGGTCATTGCATATCTGCAATTTGCCAACAAATAAAGTCTGTGGATGATAAATGAATAATGTGCTGGTAGTTCAGATAGACTCTATCTGATAGACCACACTTTTATGGTCTCGAATGATCTCTTGCGAAACCTTTGGATTAATAACTGATCTACATTGGACTGTTAAATGAATGCAGGATGAAAGCCACTTTCGACCTAAGCAAATGGAAGTATGTGGGTTCCCCCATCCACCAGCGGACTTTCTACAGCTAGTTTCATGATTCTATGACCACTTACCTCACCAAGCCCCTCCAAAACCCTCAAAATGATGAGGCCTTCAGCTCCTCCAGCCGACACTGCCCATGGAGTGAATAGCGTGAAGACGGCTGTACTCAGAACACCGAAGCCCAGCGTGTATTTGCCTCCAAACTTCTCCGCCAACATCCCTCCTGGCAAATGCGTCACTATATAGCCGTAATAGAAGGCGCTGAGGATTAGACCTTGGGTTGCTTCGTTCCACTCGAATCCGATTGACGTCTGAAAAAAAGAAGACGGTTTTATTGTTAGATCTACTTCCTATTACATTCGCATCACTACCTACACTTGCTCAACTAGATTGTGTCCACTACCACAATTACGCTGTTACAGACGAAAGTGTTGTTTATAACATAGGTTTGTACATAATTGCAAAGAAATAAACAAATAACTACATGGTGCTCGTGAGCATTGCGAGAGATTTCAACCACGAATTCCAGAGGCTATAAGAAGTAATAAATGTTATATGAACTTAGGTCGAAACACGATTTTTTTACTATTATTAAGGCACGTTTATACGACATTAGCAATTATTATGTATGAAAATTATAAAAAAAATCGTGTTTCGACCTAAGTTCATATAACATTTATTACTTCTTATAGCCTCTGGAATTCGTGGTTGAAATCTCTCGCAATGCTCACGAGCACCATGTATAATAGCCAGTTCACTTTGTAAACCACCAGGGGAAGTAAAGTATTATAGTTCATGCATATTTAAGTTCTATGTGTGGATCTCACCAGCCAAAATGGGGTTAGCAGAGCGTGCACATAACCCCCCCGACTGTGTCGCCACCTTGTCGTGGTGGGGGGGCTTGCGTGGCCAAATGATCCCCGGGGCTATACCGGACAGGGTCACCCATACCGGGTTAGCTCGGGGTGATGGGCCAGACCAAGATCGACACCCCCGCCGAAAGCCGTGAGGTTAGGCCAGGCGGGGTAGGGGAAGCGCCCTTTTCAGGGCGCACCGGGGTGGGGATGCGCCCTTTTTAGGGCACATCATTTCCGTGAGGGCACGAGGAGAGGCTGCCTCCTCGTTATAAAACGAAACAGCCTTATGTTCGCGACTCCTTCTTGATTAAGAAGGAGCGTTGAGGAGGGGACCTGACCCCTTTCATAAAAAGGAACTGGGGATGGAGAGCACACTCCTTAAAAGCAGTGAGGGACCAGAAATGGCTAACCGGCGGGTGTCGCGGTAGCATGCCTATGGCGGTCCCGTGGCACCCCGCATTAACGGTCGGGTTCTAACGGGTATTCCTTCCTTCGGGGAGGCGAGTCCCGTACATCCACGGAATTGTTGCCGTCATGAATCTTACCATGGCGACAACAATTCCGTGTAGAGTGCGTAAATGCATTTCCCAGCCCAAACAAAAAAAAAAGCGTGCACATAAAGCGTTGCATTAGTAAATACCCAGACAAAACCATGAAGTTTTGAAGCCACTTTTAGTCTTGTAACGTTTATTGTGCTCTATATAATTATCACATTAGGCGCGATGTACCTATGTATAAAACATTCATACGTAGATCTTAACTTACGTCTATATCGTCACCGGTGTCAACAATTTCGGCAGGACAGGATCCCGCGTCGTGCTCGATGGAAGTCTTGTGCCGTTTCACCATCTGCGTGATGGCAATGTTCAGGCAAACCCTCATCGTGTAGGCGTTGGCCACCGCGAAGAAACCCATCACGGCCATCACCCATCGCTGGGGCACGAAGAAAACTGAAAAGAAATTTCCGATTACGAATAAAGTGTTGATTCCAATACATACATACAATCACGCCTGTGTTCCCAAATGGGATAGGCAGAGCACACGAAACATGACGTAGACAAAACCATTATTATGTCTGTATCACGCTTCGCAGCCACTTCTAGCATAGTTTAAGGTTTGCAAAGATAGAAGAGATTTAATAGTGACATGTTGCCATGTTGCTAGCCTGTCGCCTAAAGCATACCTAAACTTATTTCCTTAGTCGCCTCTTACGACATCCACGGAAGAAATGGAGAGGTGTTATTCTATCCCGACACCACACGGCAAATTCCTGATTGATTCCAATATAAAGCTATAATCTCGTTTGGCTGGTTGCGATCCTCCTTTAATCAGCCAAAGGTAGTAAAAAATGCTGGTGCAATTTAAACGAAGTCCTACTAATACGTAGGTACATTATACAATACACTTGCATTAGAAATTCTGCTAAGAAGCAGTTACGCGTAAAGCTCAGTAATTTAAAACAGATTATAGACTCGAGTACCCGTTGAGAGTTGACTTACATTAACCTAGTATGCTATTTAGGAATAACTTAAGTGTTTTGTAGCTCAAGGATAGTTTTTACAGTCGTTGTTTCCTAATTTTTAGGGTCACGTACCGTGAGGTGTCTCAAAGGTAACCTAAAACTACTGCGATTACAAACTTAATTTTGTAGCTGGTTTCCTAGTCGATGTTGTGGGGCAACGGCAAAACTAAGTTTGTTTTTCAATTCTTTGTCCTTGATAACTGTTATTATGCGTTTACTTGATAACAACTAATGTTTTGTTAGTCCAGTTAAGTACGGAAACCTCAGTGTGCGAGTGAGGATCCCATTTGGCTGGTACTCTATCTTTATAGGTACAAAAACAGAACTGTCAAACCCGGAACACTAGATCGCATTGAAATCGGCATAAATATCTAATCGGGATATGGAATTTATAGAGATTTTAAGTACCTAATGTGGGAAAAGTAAAAGAGGTAAGTACATCAGGATCGTAGTAGCTAAGTAGAACAAACTAGTATCTGCCTACTCCCATGGTAAAGAGGCATGATTAGCCCATGGAAAGCTACTATCAAACGTAAACACCACTTATTCGCCGCCAATGGTTAAAAAATGATCTCAATTTGCTCAGTGTGGTCGAAAAGTATCTATTTATCTCGTTACCCAGTGTATCCGACCTTGACTACTTTAATAGTATAGACTTACTACTGGATAATGTCTTTCGTAAACATTGTATAATAAACGTAACCACTAGAAAGTAACCGGTGCCGATTAGCAAAAACTAGCCGTCGTTAGTTTAATAACAATAAATTAATCAAATCAGGTTGCGTCTGACCACGTGATTGCATCATTTAGAATCAAATTGCAACCTTCAGTTATGAATACTTCCATGTTCCGTCTTCCTGTTGTAATTCAAACATAATAGGCTAGATGACTAAAAAAAACTATTTAGTCCGTCAGATAGATTACCAAAAAATATTGTACCCATATTTTTTCTTTTATTTGACAAACGAAAAATGGCGACAACACAGCGCTTGAAAGTTTCGCGTGACGTCACGCCTAGGTACAAATTTTACCTAGGCGTGACGTCACAAGCCCCCACTCCGGAAGTTTGATGATCTATAACTTTATCGATGTTTAGTTATTTGAAAAAAGAAAAAAACATGTGTCTCACATGTTCCGTAATCTTACTTACGGACTAATTAGAATTACATTTTTTTTACCCAGTCATCATCCCTATTATAGTCATATTTCTGTCCTGAATTCTACAGCTTACTTACAGCTTACTTACCTATTAAGATTGGGCTACATTTATATTAATGTGTGGTATCATATCGTCGGGATAGAACAACACCTCTGCATTCCTTCCGTGGATGTCGTAGAGACGAGTAAGGAAACATGTTTAGATAATATGCTCTATACGATAGGCCGCGAACTATTTTATTTCTTCCATCTGTTTTTAAACCTTAAAGTGAGCTAGAAGTAGCTGGCAATCGTGAAATAGTCGTGGTTTTGTCTATGCCATGTTTTGTGTGCTCTGTCTACCCCGTTTGGGAACACAGGCGTGACTATATGTACATTTAATAATTAGGTACAAAAAATTGATCGGTCACATGCCCTGCAAGTCACATGATTGGGGACATTCTATTTTTTAAACGTCTCTCTAAACTGAATTGCCTTCCGTATCAAGTTAGGGCAGTTTCATACGGTGCGGCGTGACAAATACTTGTGCTATTTCTTTATCACAACTTTCGTAATGACTAAGGCAAGAATGCATTTAGCAAACATTTGGTCAAGTGTGCTCTGGTATTTAGTTTCCGGTATCGGTTAAGGAACTTTAGCTGGTAAATGTTTTAATTAAGCATGATGGTACTTGTAAGGGAAAATTACATACGTTCAAGACAAAGAACCCACCTACTCAATCGAAATAATAAACATTAATTATTTTCGTTGATCCTTAGGAACAACGTTTGACTTTTATGAATTACTAGCTTTCCCGCCCGCGGCTTCGCCCGCGTGAAATTCGGTTAGATTGCGGTATAAAGCGAACATTCCCTCGGGAACATCAATTTTTTTCGGGATAAAAAGTACCCTATTATTTAATCCGGACTTCTATCTTTACGTCTGCCAAATTTCAAAGCAATCGGTTCATGAGTTACGGCGTGAAAGCGAAACAAACAAACAAACTCACTTTCCGATTTATAATATTAGTAAGGATTCAAAGTAGGTAAATACATACATACATACAATCACGCCTGTCTTCCCAAATGGGGTAATAGCTTTTGTCCGTGATTCCGTTTACATAAACTTCCTCCATCGCTATCCTGGGGATTTTACAGATATTAACGTAAGTATGCCCAAATAAAGTTACTCCAGGCCTCAAACTACGTATACTAATCGTTTCGAATAAAAAAAATGGTAAGTACGTTGGTAGGTATTTGATCGTAATTTTATGACACCGACATAAATAACTAAGTAAGTTTAAGCGTAATACTTACCCGCTATTTTTCCTCATACCTAGTTCAATACTAACAAAGGCGCTTACTTTTAAATACAACTGCAAGGTTATAAGAATACCTACTAGCTGTGCCTGCGACTCCGCTCGCGTGGAATATTGACTTTCGGCAATTTCCCCCGTTTTTTCACATTTTCCAGTGTTTCTTCGCTGCTATTAGTCAAAGCGTTATGATATATAGCCTAAAGCCTTTGTCAATAAATGGTCTATCTAACACAAAAATAATTTTTCAATTCGAACCAGTAGTTCCTGAGATTAGCGAGTTCAAACAAACAAACAAACAAACTCTTCAGCTTTATAATATTAGTATAGATTATCCGACCAAATTATTTTTGTTTTAAAGGCATAAATATTTTGCCCAATTCATCGATTTGTTTTGTAGGCAACCAGTTCCTAACAACATCTAACTACAAGTGCTAAGTAATACAGTAAATATTTTGCCGATCAATTTGATTAAATTATATTTCGTCGCTTAATTCTTCAGATATAAAGTTAACAGGTAGTCCTTTCAGCCTACAAGCAGCATTTGCACGATTTTT
>BHDV01002834.1:252626-276545 GCA_005406045.1 Adoxophyes honmai | reverse complement strand
ACTACCTGTTAACTTTATATCTTCGAATTAAGCGACTCATATAATAACGATCGAACTTCACTTGAGAAGTTCGTTTGATCTTATAATATTACTGCCTGTGTTATGCTCTGGCGACTGAAAAGGTCGTATACTTACATTATATCGGTCAGTACCCTAACTAACGAGCAACGCATCCGATCTGTTTGCAATCTGCCTACCTTTCCGGTAAGTCAAATAATTAAATTTTATAATCATGTAAAATATGTACCTATGTCAATTATCCTCTGTACAATACATTAGACGAACTTAGTCCAAACATAATAAACATAATACAAACTATTTTAAAAGGAAAAATCAAATCGTTTACTTCGGCAAAGATATTTGCATGCCGTCATAGTTAGTTAGACATGTCATCAAACTACGTAATATATTTAACTAGCTGTGCCCGCGACTCCGTCCGCGTGGAATAGTCCGAATAGTGACCAATTTTCTCCGTTTTCTTCAACATTTTCCACTGTTTTTTCGGTCCTATTGGTTACAGCGTTATAAAGCCTTCCTCGATAAACGGTTTATCCAACACGAAAAGAATTTTTCAATTCGAATCAGTAGTTCCTGAGATTAGCGCGTTCAAACAAACAAACAAACTCTTCAGCTTTATAATATGAATATAGATAACACTGTTTAATACCGTCTCTAAAGTAGGTAAATGAAATAGGTACATTTATTTTCATTTCGTTTTACATTTCAATCCAAGAATTCACGATTTCAGCCAGAGGCAGACCCTTCTCCCATGCAACAATTATAATTCTACAGCAAAAGATCAACAATTGGTGTTTTAGTTCTGTACTTTTACGTGTACCTACTTTTTGATGGGTTCAAAACTCAAATACCCGGAAAGAGTATTATGTTAAGTCAATGAATCCATTGGGATCCAGATCACGTCAGGGTCATTCAGCTTCTATACTGTTGAAAACTGGTACAGACTTAATTGAGTTATCATTATCACTATAACAAAGGGACGTTTTACGTCAGTCTTCGACTACATCTTTATTCGAACTACACAAAAACCTAGATGCAGAATAAACCATCACAAAACATATTCAGGTGATTAAAAAAAACGTCTACCTGTTACACGATCACGTGTTCAAAACATGGTAAAGTTAAATCTTCACCATCATAATAAAGCAACAATTACACAGAGTCGTTCGCCGCATGCTTCATGTGGTGACCGCAAAAGTGTAAAGGGCACGGTTGTCGGCCGCATTCGGCGAGCGACAGCTCTCACTGCGGCAGTCCGCGAACGTTCTACTGCAGGGTTTCTCAAAGTGGGGTACGCCAACCCTTAGGGGTTCGCCATTCCACAGCAGGGGGTTCGCGACAAGATCAGAATACAGAAATCTACTTGACAGCGAGTCAGAATTAAGGTTAAAATTGACCAAAATTACTCCTAACATTCAATCCATTTGCAACAAGAAGCAAGTACAAGTACACCCATCACATTAATATTACAAAGACATTTCTTTTGGTTCTTGTTATTTGGTACTTTATGTGCTACCTTTTTATCCACATGTTTTTTTTTCTTGGTGGTAGGGGGTTTCTTCATTAATCATTGAACCGAAAGTTAGTTAACAGGGGTTCGCAGAGCCGAAAGTTTGAGACACCCTGGTCTACTGTAAAGACATTCGTTGACTGACACAATCAACTCAATGTAGTCAACGACGACCACATTAGATGCACAACTCTATGTAATTTGCACGCAGACTAAGTAACTTGGTGCATGGTTAACCATTCACACAAACCCAACAATAAAAGAATTAACCACGGAGCTTCAATGACGACGGCGGAAAATAATAGTGTCACAAAGATGTCACGTTTTTTTTCAGAAGCCCATTTACGTGTCAACGCGTAAGTGCACCCGAGGCGTTTTAAACACACTGATTCATTCGGATAACAATGGACGTGGACATATCACATCAAAGGATGTCTGAGCCGAGTAATTGTTGATCCTCAGCCACGAGGCCTGGCCCCGACGGTGCATGACGACGGAACCACGACTCTACAATAGCCTGGATGCCATTGCATTTAGATTTGTATCAGCAGTGTCGGATTGACAGACTAGATCAGATATACAGTCGAGTTCATTAATATATGAGCAAAACTGAGCGTTCAAAAATATCTGTACACCCTTATGACATTGACAATAAGGTGCAAAGGTAATTGTCTGCTCATATATTTATGAACTGGACAAGGTGGCCGGAAATTGACCGTTAATATTTTAATCAGTGGTCGGGTATGCGCCTGAAAACCCCTGTGAAGTTTTTTTTTTCGGAATATCCATGAAAAAAAAATACAAAAATCTGATAACATCGCCCAGTCCTTTGTTGTCCGGCTCCGTAGCATCGCAATGTCGAATGATTGCAGGTGCGTTCGTGCTGACTAATGAGACTTTCGTACGGGACGTAAGATTAGGTGAAACACAAGGCGTAATGACTTCTAAAAACCGATGAACCATTTGTTTCCCACAAGGTTAATAATAATAACGAAAGTTTTCAGGGAATATTTTTACAGGGGTTTTTAGACGCGTATACCCGATCGCTGGTTAAAATACGGTTAATTTCCGTCCACCCTGTATATCATCACACTCTTTAGGTTAAATGCTACAATGGATACAACGCTAGGCATAAAAGTCGTCTCCAGATTGCTGGGTTCTCTAACATTTACACGTAGTTGGCATCATAAAACAGCTGACTGGCAACAATTCTACTTACGAACTTACGTAGTCAAACTAACGTACAAATTCATGTAGCAAGATTTAAACTTGTTTTGTCGCATGTACCAGTTTAAGGGCCATCGGACTAGGTATCTATTAGGTATGTATTGGCACGCATCTTCTTTCATTCGTGATTGTGTTTAAGTGTCGATTTAGTCACTCTTTACTCGCGACTGAAACTACTTTTCATATGGAAACAAAATGCTTGAAGCGATTGATGGATACTCCAAATATCCGTACACTTACGTTATTATAAAGCTAAATAGGATGTGTCTTCGGTGTACGCGGCATCAATTTAAGCCACTAGCTCTATTATTTGGCTTTGACGATGACTCTACCTTAATAATAATACATAAACCCATGTTCTATTACATATTTTATCTTAGTAATTGCACTATCACTAAAATCTTCGGTATTTCTAATAGGAAATGTGATACTGCCGTGAAAAGGGCTTTTCAACCGTTGCGGACCCTTAACGAACACTTAAGTAATTATCGGCTTATGTTTACTTAGTGTTTCTATTGACACACTAATTGTTGATTGCGGGTAAACGACGCGGCTTGAATAAACTCACACGTAACTCTGACATGCACTTTCCAAGCCGCTGCATATTTTAGTGACATTGTTTGGTTCTAAGAATTTTCCCTTGTGTTCGAGGAAAATTTACGGCAAAGTGCAAAGGGGAACCGGTTTGTAACTGGATTGAAAACTGGGTATTAGCTTTACAAAGCCACGTAAATATGCAGTAAAAGTTTGGGACCGGCTCTTAAGTCTGAGTATTGCAATTTTGACTTAATTTTTGACAAGATTTTGCCACAGTGGGTGCCACGAGAAGGATGGCGATGACGGGTAGGCCCAGGTGGAGATGACGGGATGGCCTGGACCTGTTTTTCAGCGACTGGCCCCAAATCGCTTTAGATCGGGAGATCGGAAATAAGTTATCTTTACCCACTTTTTCATCACAAAAATTCATTTACTCGCGAGCACGTAATTTCTAAAACAAATTTTACTCTCTTTTGTTTTTTGTTTATAAACTTTAGTCAATTAATTTGCCAAGTGTACCGAAGTAGTACATGCCTGGACACACACGATACGGTACACGTACTGAATAAACTAACTCTCTATGAATATGTAAAGCCACGTAAAGAAACATTCCGAACACACGCACTGTAAGTAAATTATGAGAGCGACAGGTGGCAAATCAGATGCATAATAGACGGTCCTCTTTTGTTTCAAACAAGTCCCTTTTATGCGCGGATTGTCCAATCAGCATCAATGTCTGACATAATAAGGCTGCATAAATATCTGATACGACTCTATTACTAGGGACAGTAGGCCTTGTCAGATATTTTTGCACGCTCCACCGTGTTAGGTTTTAATCCTAGGGACTGTCCCCATAATCAGCAGTGGAAAAACACTCGTCACCAAGACTGTATGGGTGCTGTAAACCTTTAGAAAGAAAGAAAATAATGAATAAATGAATGAATGAAAGGAAAGAAGAAAGACAATAAATGTTTATATTATTATTAAGGTATCCACACCATCACAAGAAATTATAAAAAATCGTGAAATTGTACTTAGTACATTTGTCTTGGTGACACAAGAGAACCTAAAAATGGACCTTTGTTCAGCATTAGTTGCTAATCAGTAATCACTGCTTTAAAGAAAAGGAACCCTAAACAGGTCATAACATAGTAAGAATGTAATTACCACAATAATGTTATTTTGCTTTCGTTCGGCGTGACAATGTAAGTTATGGTATCGCAATCGGAATTAAAATACAAATGGAAATTTTTAAATACATAACTACATTCATCACGCCTGTGAGTACTATCGAACCAACTGATTCCTGACCCATCGCAGAACGTTGTCACAATAAACGTTATTGAGATTTCGCCTGTCGAGCAATGCCATGTCACTATGACGTTTACTGTGAATAGGTTCTATAATGGGTCAGGAATCAATTGGTTCGATGGTACCTACTCTGTAATGGGATAAGGAGCACACGAAACGCTACATAGACAAAAACATGAATATTTCACGATTTGTAGCCACTTATATCACAATCGAACCACTTAGTGGCCTGTCATGTCAGCTCGATCGATGGTCTATAAAATATTAAGGAGCAAGAAGGTAAGTCACGCCACGCAGTATGATGCACAACACTTTTATGATTTCCGTTTTAGTTAAGGTTACCACCTGAATACAAATTAGTAAACGTACTGTCCGTAGTCGTACTACCCGTTAATTCTCATTTCGGTGCCATTGAAATTTAATTCTGGTGTCATATATAAAACCGGTACTTTTATTTTTGACGCACGTTTATTGCAACTAGTTCCTACAGTAACGTTTATTCGCTAACGTACCAAGCTAAACCAATTGATTTCTGCGCGACTAATAAAACTAATATTTTCAGTGATAATTAGGGGCCATACCAGCCGGCGTAACAACAAAGTCGCTAAATTAGCCACACTGACTGTCACTGTCTAATTAAATACGTAAGAAAATGACTAGTTAATAATGTTCCGCGCGTGTTAATACAATATAAAATAAACATTCCAGCTTAAATACGTCCCACTGCTGGCCACAGGCCTCCTATGACTGATCAATCGAAGTTCAAACCTAGATAAGAGCCTAACCTAATCTAACCTAACCATACGAGCAAAAAGAAAACAATGTAAAAGAGCAAGTTAATCATAGGATTGAAAGAAAAAAACCCTTCTGTAAACTAAGTTTAAGAGCATAATATTTATAAGAACTATTGTGTCTTTTCGCGGAGCGCACAGTATTGCCTAAAATAAAAAATCTCTAAGATCATCAAGCATAGAGGATAGAACCTATAGAGAAACAATGTTCGCAACCCCAGTCCGCAAATGTTTGTTTATTTCAATATACTAACGTGTAGTGTCACTGTCACAGAAACTGTATGGAGCCAACAACAGATCTGCGTGCAACTCCTCATATTTCTAGATGTAAATTAATATACTTGCGTAATGACGTATTGTTCCATTCGTTGGTGTGGTAAAAACGGCAAAAATTCAAATTTGAAAACAGACGGTGTTACATTTAATCGGTAATTAACAGTAAACATGCATTTTTCAATTTATATTCATTTTAGTGCAGCTCAAGTTAACTGGTCATTCAAAATGACACATAATTATACATCTCACTTTCACCTAGGTGTCATCCCATTACTTCATCTCATTCTGTCAATACACAGTGTAACTAGAGTTGCGCTGTTAATAATCAAATGATGTATCGATATTTATAAGTATTTCGTATTTTACGGTGCCGAATTAAATAAATGTTAACATAACATAAAATCACGCCTTTGTTCCCAAATGGGGTAGGCAAAACACACGAAACGTGAAATAGACATATCCATGATTATGACTATTTCATGCTTCGCAGCCACTTTTAGCATCATTTTGGGCCAATCAATCAATCAAATCAATTTTCGAGGTTCGTGTTGAGGGGCCGAAGTCTTCCACTGCTAACAATTTTACAGTCCAGTGTCCCCGCGGGTTTTATTTAGAAAAAAACTGCTTTTTTGTATTTTTCAATAACAATCATTTTTGTAAAGTTTTGATTGTATTCACTTAAATTAAATTAGCTGTAATCCGCTGTGATTGAAAGTAGGTTTATTTTAGATTCATTTAACGAAACAGTTCACTGTTTACAGTAGGTAACCTTGATGAAAAATTTCGTATTTTTTAAGTTTTTGACAGTTTTATTTTATTATCTCGGTCCAGATTAGCATTTTTTTTTTTCAATAAACCAAAAGATGACTGCATTGGTAAGGAATTAAATTTGTTGGTGAATTTTATAATCTTTTATTTTAAAGTGGTTTACATTTCATTTATAATTGTACAAGAGCGATATTAATATTGAACGATGAGTGCGAAGACAGAGAGGTGAGCTTGTTTTAAAAATTGCGTTCCAGGACAATTAGTAAAAAATTACTATTATCGATATCGATACTATCGATACATTTGTAAACTTGCCCAACTCTAGTGTGGCACGGGATCTTGGGCCGGCCAATAAGAGCATAGTGAGGTCTTCAATTGTTTTGCGGAATAATTTCCGAACAACCAAGATGACATTAGTACTCTATAGGTTATATCCTCAATGTCATCAAGATACGGATCAAGAGTCCGTAAATGGAAAAAAGAAAAACAAACCATACGATCTAAGCCGCGGGCATGTTTACTTAGTAATGTACTTACAAATCGTTGAAATGAGTAATACCTACCTATTAGGTAGTTACGTAGACCGCAGAGAGTATTTTTGTGGGGAGTAGGAAAACAAACTCCCACGGGTTGAGTAGGTAAACCCTTAATGGGTAGGAATTACCTAATCAAATAAGCCCTGAATCAGGAGAGTGGCTGATTGAGCCCGCGGGCTGAGTCAACCCTTAACCGGTAATGAGTACTCGACTAATTAAATCCCGTGGGCTGATTTGACCACAAAACGGAAGAGAGTGGTCAACTGATCCTGTAGGATGAGTTGTCGAGGCAATGGGTCGAGTCATCCACGAGAAAAATCAAAAGAGATTTGACTATGAAGTGTCTGCACCTTACCGCGTTTATTGTACTTACATGCGGTAGGCAGAACACATGAAACACAGTTACGTCCATAAGTGGTTCTCGTTTGAAGCCACTTTAAGGATAATTTTAGGTTAAAACATAAAATAAAGAGGTACATATAATACTTAGCAACAGGTTGCTAGCTTGTCGCCTAAGGCATACCTTATTTAACGGCCTTAACCTATTTCCTAAGTCGCCTCTTACAACCATCCATGGAAGAAATGGAGAGGTGTTATTCTAAGCCCGACACACCGATTAACGAAATGCAGTACAGTCCTCAAAATTTTACTTCGCAAGATTTTAACTAAATTTTTACCAAGTTAAACGACAGGGACTGTATATTAAGACGATTTGAGCATAGCGCACAAAGAAAGGGACTTTGCATAAACCTTAAGTTCCACTTGAATCGCTCCTTTAACCAGTTAGTTCATAAAAACCAATCAATTCCAAAACGCTACCGCGGTTCCGAAGCGTGCACATGTTCAGATCATTAGTACCGCACCGCGTCGGTAAAAACTAGCACCATAAGATGGCACGTTCCCTTCAACTCTCCCAAATTGGTATTGGATTTGAGAAACTCGTAGGTGGGTTTTTGCGGCGATTTCTATCGAACCGGCCTTCAGCGCATTCCCGCGTCGTACGAGCCCTCGGAGACATAAATACCGGAGAAGCTGTACAAGGTATTGCATCTTTGCTATTGGTATATGATTCGAAATCATACCCCTGTTAACGAGCGTGGGTGTAATTTAAAGTCTTGCGTTCAAAATAGTTGGGTGTATTAGCAACAACAACGTATCATTTTTTTTCAGCAAAACAAATTACGTATTATTATGTCACGCCTGTATTCCCAAATGGAGTAGCGAGAGCACACGAAACTCTATGTAGGCAATACCATGACTATTTCACGTTTCGTGACCGCTTTAGCATATCTAGTACACTGATCAGTCACCAGCATCAATATGTGATACAACAAAGTCCCATAAATATCTGACTATTACTAACAAAACTAGGACATGTCAGATATTTTTGCATGCTTCTTCATGGCAGATACTAGTGCTGGTACAATAATAGTGATAGGTGGCTACCTAATAAAAATGTTAATAATTAACAAATGCATATTTGCACGCCAACTTATTTGATAAATAATCATAGTGCGACACAATATCTATAACATCACTAGTTTGTAAAATGACGTCACACGAACATGCGGGTGTTATAATTATGTAGTGGGTATCTCTTATTCGAAAAGATTAACAGATGCGTACTCTCATGTTTATTCCTCCGAGTACTAGCCCGTCGGCCAATGGCAGCGTTGGCTCCGCTAGACATGGTGGCGAGGCGACCGCGCAAGCGCGATTTCATTGCAAATTGACTTCTTTGGAACTAGCATGAGATGAGCATTCCTTAAAATTCTTGAAACATTTTTTGTTTTTGTGGTTTTTACTACTATTACGAGTGTGTTGTTTCGACTTAGAGAAAAATAGGAGTTTTGATTTTTTTTAGTGTGTGTTTTTTGCAAATACTTTGAATTATAACAATTTTTTTTATGAAATATCTTGATAAATTTGCAGAAAAGTCACAAAAAATATGTCAATTTTAGGCTTCGCAGTCATTTCTAGCGTAATTTTAGGTTTGAAAACTGATGGAAGATTAGTAAAATAGTGACAGGTTGCTAGCTTGTCGCCTAAAGCATACCCAAACCTATTACCTCAGTCGACTCTTAGGACATCCACGGAAGAAATGGACAAGTGTTAAATCTATCCCGAAACCACACAGGAACCAGGACTCCAGGACCATTAAACACTAACCGTAAAAATGAAATGGCGGATACCTAGTATCTAGATGTAATAAATACGTGATTTACAGAGAGCAGGTGAAAGGGACTTGCCAGCCGACTTAACGACTCTCCTGTCAAAACGCACCGCGAAGCGATTTAGTTATTTCATGTTGCGGTAAGTCTCTGGATTTCTACGCATTACAGATTAATTTATAGTCATCTCCGGCATGTTAGTTGGCAAGATTTTAGGGAAAGAGATAGTAAATTTTTGGGTCAATATAAATAATGTTGGTTATCTACTTTAAAAGTATTTTTTTTTATAATCATAATCACAATAAAATAAGGGGCACTCTTATACAAAAATGTGTTTTTTTTTTGCAGTTTTTGGTACATCCGACTCGCACTTAGCCGATTTTAATTTACCTAGTTGTTCGATGGACGTTTTTTGCTTGTTGTTCAGTTCAACTTGTTAACGTTTATTTTAGAAACCTATTAACAAAGATTTTCCAGTGACCGTGTCAATTCGATTCGCACTTGAGAAATCAAATCGAAAATTAAGCGCTTCTCATTTAGATGAGTTTTTTGGGAATTTAAGTCATCGGTTCAATGTAAGTGGTGGTCTACTACGGTCTTATTCTCTAACATGCTAACTCAACTCTCTAAAATGTTCCATAAAATGTGACAGCTAACTTTGACAGCTCAACGAGCTCGCCTACGAGTTCTGTTTGATACATTAATAACACCGTTGTTGTTTTTTTTCTATTTAAGTTTAATTTAGTTATATATAGTTCTATTTAAGTTTAGAATAGTCACGGTTTGTCTACGTAGCGTTTCGTGTGCTCTGCCTATACCCCATTTGGGAATACGCGTGTGATGTATGTGTGTCTTTCAATTTCAGCCTACCCGTGGATCCCAACGTGCATATTTCTCACATGTGTCATACAACCTTGCAATACAGCAAACCGTCCTGTCCTGTCTGCGCCCATAATAGCACAATGCAACAAAATGTATCATTGTAGCATTGTAGCTTTCAGTAAGGATGTAATTATCACAAAAATGCAATATCGTTTTCAGCGTGACAATGTAGTTTATGGTATAGCAATTGGAATTCCAATGCAAATGGAAAATTAAAAATACGTCGTTATTTTTCTGTTTAGGGTCCCGTGCCGCTAAAAAAGGCATTCTTAAAAAATCACTGCGAATAAAAATGATACATCTCCATTTATTCCGTGGGTATCGTAAGAGGCGACTAAGGAAATGGGTTTAGATATGCTTTAGGCGACAGGCTAGCAATTTGTCACTATTATTCCTGTTGCATAATTTTAAACCTAAAATTAAGCTAGATGTGGCGGCGGAACGTAAAATAGTCAAGGCCTATGTCACGTTTCGTATGTTGCAGATGCATATACCTGGCCACTGGTATATTTACGGTCAATTTTAGGCCACCTGTATTTAGGGATGGGCTGATTTCGGTGACGTCCAGTAGTTGATTAGACCAAATAATTCTTAATAAACAGAAGATGTCTTAATGTTATAAATGCGATAGCCACTCTATCTGTATGCTTGTCTACCGGTACGACATCAGCGAAAGAAATGGAGATATGTTATTCCAAACGCGCACCAAACGGAGGGAGGAGTTACAGTCGTCAGTCGAGTTCATTAATATATGATCAAAACTGAGGGTTCAAAAATATCTGTACCTGCACCTTTATGACATTGACAATAAGGTGCAAAAGTTTACATATTTGGCATTTGTTTGCTCATATATTTATGAACTCGACTGTACCTGCTAAGCTTCAATTGCCTCTATGTATACATGTAATAAATAATAGAATAAGAAAGTCGACAAACTCTAAAGTGGTTTCAATTTCTTTATCGCATTGTGTCAATATTGTTTCAACATAAGTTAGTACAGTTAATGTTATAATTATAATTAAACGTGTTTCAAAAACCACACGTCGTAAAGACAGAAACATTCAAAGTGACATTGTATTAAAATGATCACTTACTTTATGACGTTGATACGCACCTACAATTAATGTCCAACCAAGAATCAATTAGTTACGCACGCACGTGTTTTTATAATCGCATGAGATTTAACGTGACTTCGATTACAACTGTATGGTTATCATAAGTAATTCACATCGAATTCTTAAAGAGACTATTTAGTTAGTCGAACAAAATAAACTTCCCTTGCGAAATTTACTAGAAATTTAGGTAGGTACGCTTAAAAACTCGTATGACCAAATCCTCATAATTAAACCGCCAGCGTTAGTTTTGCAATTGTTCATGCACCAATTTTATTTAAACAGCGAGATGTTTATGAATATTATTTTCTATACTCTGTTTATTTTAAGATTTTAAATTTCAACGGGAGATTTGATTTTTTCTCTGGAATCCAAAGGTAAAACTAGATACAATTAGTGCAATAATATTTATTACTGTTTGTTATATTGATGTGAATACAAACGTTATCAGAATTTGCGGCGATGCTTCGCGTTTACTTAGAAATGCGTGAGGTTTTGTCAGTTAAGATTCAAATCTTAAAATAAATGGAGTATACTTATTTACTTACTTATCTTATTTGTCATCTGGGACATATTTTTAACGATACCTGTCATCGCTAAAATGACTTAACGGGTTTGAAACAAAGACTCCAAATTAACGTTGACGAATTGCATGAAAAACGCGATAATGCAAAACTTTGAGACTCGTTTGCATTGTCTTCCCGAACTAATTACAACTCCATGGATATGCATTGTTACATAAATATGTTCTTACGTACAATACAAGTTTATGCAAAGTTTTGATTTACGTAAACAGTGTCCAGTAAGTATAGTACAACAAACTATAGTGGCATATATGTAGTCAGGTCTCCCGCGAAATTTAAAAAGTAAGCTTAGTTAGTTATGATTTCAAAACCAGACTGCGGGTGCACATTTCACATTTTTGAAACAATCTTTAAAACTAAAACATGTCAAATATAGAGGCGCTTTTACTAAGCTAATTCTTAGGTGACCTGACCACCTATCTCCACTTTAAGTTGTACCTACTGCTGGTTCGTAAATATTTATTACAAATCGTCAAGGGTTTATCCTGAGGTGAAGTAACTGCAAGCGACAACTACTTACTGTGATTTTTTTTCAGAAAAAATATTCTACATAAATACTTTTTCATTAACAAGTATTTTTGGCACACTTGATTACACTCTATCACAATCGACATTACATTTATTTCATCAAAAAAGAAATTAAAAGGCGACAGGTTTTGTTTTCAGAGCGTCACTAGTGCGTCATAGGTATAGTGTGTGCGTATAAAATTTCATACACACACTATTATGACGCACTTAATGTATCAATTTCTCAAGAAAAAGTATTAAAAAAATGGCGGCCGTTCAAATGATCAAATATTCGCCCAAATATGTTACGGGAAAGATATAACTAAGGCATTAAGTACGCCAAAAAACTATAGCGACTACTTTTCATTTTGACTTGACACTATATTATGAGATTGGCCAAATTTGATTTTGTTGGCTAATTCAACAAAAGGAGAATAAAATATAGTTTCAGAATAAGTGTCAGTCTTTACGCGCAAGTCGGTTTTTTTTAATTGGTAAGAGCGACTTATTGTAATACCAAATTTTACTGTCAATTGTCTAAATAGTTATTTAATTGGATAAATCTGAGAATAAGTAAAAGTAAAACTGGATTCATTAGAATGTCTTCTAAAGCTACGTAATTAACAGCCTTTAGTTTATTTCGTAAATAAGTAAATAAAACAACAGGCCTCTTAATACATAATAAAATTATGCATAACTTTCACTGATTAAAGGCTTGCGTAGTTCTGTTGGTATTTTGCAGCGACACTAATATGAGAAGTTTGATTTAGTTATTTAGCTCGTTCCTACTACTAAACTTAGAACAAACTCTATACCTTATCGGTTTAGGTAGTTAAAACAATATAAACAATCTTGACATGTCTTTTTGTTGAAATACACAGTCTAAAAATGAAAATCGTTACACTATACAATTCAATTATGAAAGTAAATTATTTTTTCATACCTTAATTGTAAAATGTAAAGTTTTCGATTTATAAAGTGTACGTTTAAATAAAAAGACACGTCAAGATTGTTTACATTGTTTTAACTACCTAAACCGATAAGTTATAGTCAACTGTGACATGTTCAACGTTGGCACAACAAAATGCGTGTTTCACTTCACGAAACAGCTCTACCTACAGGGTGATTATTTGAACATTTCAACAGTCGCTTTTATCTGGACAGTTTTTGCAAAAATGGCTGAATATTCAATATAATTGTTTGGTTATCTTAAGCCTAGAAAATTATGATAAAAGAAGCAACGAAGCGTGAAATATGCTTAGTTTTGTCTATGACGTTTTTGTGTGTTGTACCTACTCCATCTGAGAATACCAGGCGTGAATTATAATGTATCTATAACTCTAATAAAATAAACGACATTAAAATGTGCAGTCAATCCGTATAACAAACATACATACATAAAATCACGCCTATATTCCCAAGTGGGGTAGCCAGAGTACACGAAATATGAATTAGACATATCCATGATTATGACTATTTCACGCTTCGCAGCCACTTCTACCATTATTTTGGTTTTGAAAACAGATGTAAGAGGTAATATAACAGTGACAGGTTGCTAGCCTGGTCGCCTAAAGAATACCTAAACCCACTTCCTTAGTCGCCTCCTACGACATCCACGGACGAAATGGAGAGGCGCTATTCTAGACCCGACACCACACGGGCAATCCGTATAAACTGTGACCCAATAAATGAGGCACTTGAAAAGCTCGAAGAATCGCCCTACAACTTTATTAAATCCTAGTACACAGTTAGGTACTATGGCCTTCCTTAGATGTATAGTTATACTATCTTTCAATAGGTTAGTAATATAGGGTTAATAACGAAATCGGCGAAATGATTTGAACATTAAATAGAATACTATTCCATTTAGGTTGAAACTTTAATGACAGATACAACAATGACAGGTTGCTAACCTATCGACTAACACGAGGACTAAAAGTAAATAAACAAATATAGTTGATGCATTAATTGTTGCACTTCTCTCTTTTGTTATGAGAATCTGTAAGAGTTCTGGCTTACAAAAACATCTAAGTACATTATAGGTACAGGTACTTAACTCGTTACGTTTCTATCATCTTCACGAAAAGCCGCTGCATCAATCGTAATGTAATTTTTGAAAAAGGAAGTCAACGGCAGTTACGTTAACAGTCCAAAAAAGTGAAGTTTATTTGAAATGTTTTAAGTATTATTTTCATTGCATACATTTTTTATGTTAATACGAGTTAAAAATGTTTAAACTAGAAGGTGGAACTGCAGGCGGAAAGACCGAAGTTGGTGTGTGTTTTGATTAGTTAAATTATATTAATAAGTAGACAGACTAGTAAGACTACTCACTGAACTCATTTAAATATCGACGTAAAAGTAAAATGAGACAAAACTTCAATCGGCGCATTTCCAACCAATAATTTTAAAGGTCAAGTTTACGATAAGGTTGTCCGGCAAATTAAGATTTTACGATTAACTGGTTTAAAACATTACAAAAATTAGGAATAGTTTTTTTTTTTACTTTTTGGACCCAAATAATTAGTATAGTGTAGCAAATAATTATTGAAGGGTAGAAATCACTCCCTAATTTTGAAAGACATTAAATTAATTTAGGATGCTTGTCATTTTTATTTACATCAAATACTACAAAAACTTATTTTAAGGTTACCACTTCACTATTAGGTAAACTGAAACATAACTTGAAGGACGTTTGTACTTATTCCTAAATATGTTAGTATATCTGGAGTATCTTTTTCCTTGGAGTTCCTTTTTAACGTACCTAAATAGGGACTATAAAATTAAAATTTTTACTTTTATTCGCAAACTCCAGTAGAAACTGTGCGGTGTCGTAGAGTTGACCACGTCCAACAGGACTGTTACCAATATTAGAGAGTCGTGATAAATTTTTTTAAGCGAATGCATCCACGATTAGACAACGTATTAAAATAGTTTGAAAGTACTACAAGCATAATTAAAAGTAGCTACTTAGTATACTTAGTGTTTAAATTACTCAATTAAACAAAAACATTACAACTAACTACATACTTACGTTTTGATAATAATAACCTCCAACCGATCAACATTTTGTAAGTATAAATAAAAAGTCAAGCACTAAAGAATCACAGAAGTCCGCACTACTGGCCACTCACAGTCAGTTATTTAAATTTGATTTTTTGAAATTAGAACACAGCGTTCGCGGCGCGCGCGTCGGTGAACATCCAACCGTCATGCGCGCGATCGTCGGCTACAATCCGCGCTGGCGCAGAAACTTCGTCCCTATATACCACCACTGCTTGAAGCACTGCATTCAACATCGAGATGTAAAGGTAGCTTCTTTTAGGGTCGATTTTAACCAAACGACAACCAAAGTTAGTCTTGGTAGTTGAGTCAGTTCTTCCCTTTTTTGAAGCTCATTTTAACCACAATACCGATGACCTAATATAATATAGGGATGATGACAGGGTTAAAAGTGTTTCATTCTAATTAGTTCGTTAGTTAAATCTAAGTAACTAATCATAATCATAGAAAAAATAAGTCACAGGTTTTTTGGTTTATCAAATAATCAGACATCGACAAAGGTAAACTTCCGTAGTGAGGGCTCGTGACTCATGTCATGGTAAAAAATCACTAAATATCACTCGAAACTATCCACGTCATTTGTTGATTCTCAAAAGAAAAAAATATTTGTCCAATATTTTTTGATAATCTATCTGCTATGCTGTTGAGATCACCAGAAATCTCAAAAAAATATAATGAAAAGAACTATTTTTGTACAATATTTACTACACGTTATTAGAACCCTGTACTTATTCAATATCCACGTATTTTACATAAATTTTAAATTCCGAGAAAATTTACATAAAATAGAGTTTCTTATTTTTAACTGTTTCATTTTTGCCTAAGACCTATAATTTTAAGGTTATCAATATAAGCCTATAATACGGGGTTTTAACAACACACTGTATGTAATCTAACCCCATTTTATCCCTATATCAGTGTTTTGGTTTGATGCGTCATGAGTATCGTAATGTTTCCGAGCACGAAATTAATTACATAAACCTAACTTATGTAACAAGCAGAGGAAAGGTCAAGTTTAGCGTAAAGACCCCTGCACGTTGGTAGAGCGGAGTAGCGCGCGCTCTACTTTCACTGCGTTGTCCACGAGAGAAAAACAAATGATAGAAATCACATACATAAACATCACACACATACATACAATCACAACTATGTTCCCGAATGTTGGTAGAACACACTAAACGTGACTTAGACAAGACCATGGTTATGACTATTTCACGCATCGCAGCCACTTCTAGCATAGTTTTAGACTTGAAAATAGATGGAAGAGGTGGTGTAATAGTAACAGGTTGCTAGCTTGTCACCTAAATCATACCGAAACCTATTTCCTTAGTCGCCTTTAAAGACATTCACGGACAAAATGGTGGAAGAAGTTTATTTTAATTTTAGTGTTTGTTGTTATAGCGGCAACAAAAATACATAATTTATGAGATTTTACACTGTCTTAGTTATCGCAGTTCTTGAGTTATAAGTTGATGACAGACAGACGGACGGACAGACTGTGAAGTCAATAGGGTCCTGTTTTTAAACTTTCGTGTAAAACCCTTAAAAATTGCAAGGGAAGTTTGTCAGGATAAAGGCGTATGGCGCTCGGTAGTTACCTCTTCTGCCTATCCCGCAGCCACATAAGCCATAGAGTACAAAAAATGATATGAAATATGTGTGTATGTACAAACAGCAAAGGAAAAAGATTTCCCCAAATCATCTAACACAAATTATAGAATGTTTGCTCTTGTATAAGGGCACATTGACGCCGATGTTTGCACACTTGCTTAGACGCGTGCCATTATTGTTCTGTCCAAGAAACGTCATTTTACACTAAGTACGTATAAGTCAAATAACATTTGCTAGAGAGTTTCAAATACGGTAGTGTAGACGGGTAAACGACTGTTATGTCACCGGAAAATAACAAATTCGACAAGTTTATAAATTTTCTAAAAAAATTCAGGAAGTTTATGATAAAATTTTGCGAAAATGAATCTTACGAAAGTTTATAAATTTCCTGGGAAATGTACGGAAATGTAATATTTACGGAATGTGTTATTTTCCGGTGAAATATACGTGTTCTTTTTATAGGTAGGTATTTACCTAATTAATAACATCTTAGGCTACCTATGAACCAATAATGATAAATTATAGTAACATACCAGGTAGTGGGTAAACATGTAACACGTAGAATTTATTCTCGAACATAATCCAACCTGAATGTTTGCTTTTTAATGCAAACAAAAGTGCTGCGTATTATTTTGTTAAGGGTATTCAATTGTTAACGGTGTCAAGTCGACGTCACGGATGTTCGTTAGTGCCATTTACAGACATTGTTGTGGAATAATAAAGTATAATTAATTCGTGAAAATAATTAATGACGAAATGAAAAACGTGTGCGTGTTTATTTTGCGACACGTTTTTTTCTACTTGTGCCGAAGACGTTTGCAGCCGATTTATAAAAATCTTTTATTGCAAAAAAATCCACAGAAAATAATACCTTCTCTAAATTTGTTTTTTTTTTTCTCAGTTAAAATAAAACTGTTTTTCCCACTTAGAATCATGACCACACAATCGATAACGATACTTGGTTAAAAAAACTTGTTCCCAAAACACTCGTTACTGATTTCATACACTTATTATGGCGGCTCCCTACGGAAAGGAATCAAAAAATTTGTATGAAAAATTTAGACTTTTTTTCAATCGACATCATCGCCCATGGATGATTCTGAGCATGAAAATCCAATTTTTATTCAAATTGAGAAAAATAAAAATGTACAATTATTTACAGAGTATAAATTACAAAATGACCATAGAAATTCAGACTTTCGCGATATTATTTAAAGATTGTAAGTAGTTAGTCTTTAAATAATGTGCGTTATCTAGATTTAGACTGGACTTATAGAACGTTATCTAGTTAATTAAGACAATATTTCGGAGGGAAGTTGTGGGGACTGGGGAGTGAAGAGTATGGAAATTGCCAATCTATTTATGTGTTCTAGAGTTCTAGACAACTAACTAACTTCTAACTTTAGAAACTTAAAAAAACATTATTATAAAACAAAATGCTTCAAAATGAAAGAATAAAAGAGTCTTCTACAATCTTTCATATTCATGTTGCTAATTATAGGCGTGAAGTATTAAAATTCCGCATAATAAAAAAATGCGAAGTAGGTAAGTTAAAATGTATAACTATACCCGTGCAAATAGTTCAATACTGACTTTAGCAGCTGTAAAAATATTAATAGTGTTGGTAGTTACGTACGAGTTAAGTTTTACAAGCCATGTCTTAGGTATGTAATGGCACATAATTTTCATTGGTAATTGTAGTTCCGTGCCTTACAAGGAATCAAGAAACCTTTATAGGATTACATCGTTGTCCGTCTGTCTTTCTGTCAAGACTCTTTTTCTAAATTAATAAATAATAATAATTATTCATTCAATAATTTGCAGAAGGCACAATATAACAATGGTGCAATATTTACACTAAATCTATGTAAAATGTGTTTTTTCCAAAGAACTTACGCGTAGAGAAATTAGGGTTCCTTAAAGTCGTAAAAAAATTGAAC
This sequence comes from Adoxophyes honmai, assembly GCA_005406045.1. Classification (NCBI taxonomy): domain Eukaryota; kingdom Metazoa; phylum Arthropoda; class Insecta; order Lepidoptera; family Tortricidae; genus Adoxophyes; species Adoxophyes honmai. The sequence continues at coordinate 257,701 of BHDV01002834.1, read as the reverse complement.
CGTTGAGGGTTGATTTATCGTTTTATTAGTTTTGCTACTAACTGCTTACCAATCGTATTCAAAATATTTGTTTAAAAGAGTCTCCAAGTCAATAATAACCACGCAACGCAACACACCTTGAATAAACTAAACACATAAATATCGCGCAAGTGAAGGCAGAGCACGTGAAACTTAACAATTAAACAAAATCGTGACTATTAGCCAGTTTTAGCATAGTTTTAGGGTTAAACATAGATGAATGAGATATAATCGTGACAGGGTTAGCTACTTGTCTGTCGCTTAGCCTCCTAAGGCCCACGGTCCTACCTATAGGACTAATGTCAAAATAAGTTTGAATTTTTCATGAATGACACTAAGCCTCAAATTCAAACGATCAAAATTTGGTGCTGGGCCTTAGGAGGCTAATGCATTTTTATTAACCTATTTCCTTAGTCGTCTCTTTCCACAGAAAAATCGGGGAATTTACATACTATACATACATAAACTGAACTTTTTGTTCGATCAGATCTTTTTGACTGGATGTATGCTAAGAAATTATTGAAAAACAGCATGCTCAGATATATTTATGGCATTGCAGCAGTTCCGATATAAATGGCATTTGAATTGTGCAGAATTTATAGAAATTTGTCTTGCTCAGAAATATTTGGACACCTTGGCTGCTCCGATATCTGATGGCGACTGTTAATTTTGCGTTCGGACGTGTCATTTTGAGTGAAGGACACAGAATGAAGCACGAAAATGAACAAAAAATACATATAATCGCGCCTGTACTCCCAAACGGGATAGGCAGAGCACACAAAACGCTATATAGACAAAACGATGATTATTTCACGTTTCGTGGCCACTTCTAGCATAGGTTTTGAGGTGGCAGGTACAATAGCGACAGGTTGCTAGTCTGTCGCCTAAAGTATACCTTAACCTATGTCCTTACTCGCCTCTTACGACATCCACGGAAGAAATGGAGCGGTGTTATTCTAAACCCGACATCACACCACCAAAAAATGAACCGTCTGATTCCACTATTAGGCCGGCCACATACATTCGGAATTTTTCCGTTCGGAATCCCGAATCGGAAAATCGAACGCAGTCAATCCATACAAAATCTATGGACCGCCACACACATTCGCGAGCTTTCCGTTCGGAATTCCGCACGGAATTTTTCCGAATGTGTGTGGCGGTCCATTGATTTTGTATGGATTGACTGCGTTCGGAAAGTCTGATTCGGGATTCCGAACGGAAAAATTCCGAATGTATGTGGCCGGCCTTAGGCTATCCCGCGCGCGAAATAAGTCGCACATGTTGCAGCTGTGCTAATCCTACAGGTTGGCAGATGGAAACTTCCACCACAAGCCTTTACTTTTAGAAGAATAAATTAAACGTCAAACAACAATACTTCTTATTGTCATTAAAACTAAAACCACAAATAATTATTCGCTAACACTTGATTCAACACGGTTTGTTTAGAAACATTATTAACGAAACTCCAAGCATGAGAAAATCCATTGTTAGTCACGGGAAGCTACGACGCCATATTGTAAAACTACCTACTACCGCGCCATTTTACTATTTTCATTTCATAGTATTGTGTACATTTTCGTTGTTTATTATGGACACTTCTGTTTTATGGTCGTACGTATTTACTTCTATTATACACATATTATATCCCTTCCCAATATCTTTACGCTTACACACTTGCGTCCTAGGTGGTGTCGGGATAGAATGAGACTTATCTATTTCTTCCGTGGATGTAGTAAGAGGCGACTAAGTAAATAGGTTTAAGAGCGTGCAAACAAAATTCGGCGATTTTGATGTTTTTCAAATGCTTTAGAAAGCTATAAATCCTTAAGTTTTTAAAGTAAAACTACTGTAACATATAAATAAACTCTTTTTCTTGGGATTAACGGTAAATATTATTTTATTAGCAACACAGATTTCTTTTACTTAGCCAATTTGTTGAAGGATTTTCACAAAAATACGCGTCAGAGCTGTCTTTCACTTGAAAATTTTCCATTAAAATTTACCATAAACGATATACTTAAACTTATTATTATCTGATAGAAAATATAGTCGACTGAGGATTAACGGTGTTACATGAATCAAATTATTGGTTTTTATTATTCAAATATCATTTTACATAATTTCAAAATTGAACCATTACTTTATTTTTTTTCTCATTGATTTTAATGTCTTCGAGTCCTGGATGTTTATCTATATAAGTATGTTTATCCGTTGTTTAGTACCCATAACACATGCATTAAATTGCCTAATTTGGGACTAGGTGATTAGTGTAAAAATTGACCAGTAATGTCATTACAAATGAAACAATTTTATTGTAAATTTACAGAATATGTTTAGTCTAACCATATTTTTTTCATGGCTAAATATGAGTTAATTTATTTTTCACGATTTTTTAAACTTTGGTCCAAAACCACTAAGGTCAGGTGGGGGAAGAGAAACGCAGGGGTAGGAGGGCACTACAGACCATACTCACTCATAACTCGACGAGTTATGGTCTGTGGTGCCTCTTACCCCTGCCCTGCCCCTGAGTTTCTCTTCCCCCACCTGATCTTATATTACGTTCGTAAAAAATGTTTGCACCCTCTGAAGTATGCTTTAGTCGACAGGCTAACAACCTTTTACTATTATAAATACTACCTCTTCAGGAGGTGGGAGCAAAGCGTGAAGTAGTCATAATCATGGTTTTGTCTATGTCACGTTTCGTGTGCTCTGTCTAGTACCATTTGGGAACATAGGCATGATTGTATGTAGGTACTTGTGTCAATGTTAAAACTCTCTGTTTATCTATCTATAATTGGGTCATCTCTTGAAATAAATTAGAATTCTATATTTTCTGAAACTCTTAAGTATTAGCCAAACGAACGAAAATAAATTTTTGTCTCGGAATAAATCCTTTTCAGAACCTTTTTCATATTAAAAAATGACTTTGGTACTCGCGAGTAAAGAGTGCCTTATTCCAATACTAAATTTTATTCTCGTTCGTTTAAATGCATGTAGATTAGTGAGCAAAACTCTAGTTACGAATGATTGGCACATACAGGTACAGTCAAGGACTTTAATTCATGGACCACCATGCAATCAATTCACAGTAAACGTCATAGTGACATCCCATTAATTGTCAAGGGAAATCGTAATGATTTTTTCTTTGAAAAGGTTCTATGGTTGCTCATGAATTGTCCTTGACCGTACCTACACAAACATCACGACTGTATTTCGAAATGGGGTAAGCAAACCACACATAACGTTACAGTCGAGTTCATAAATATATGAGCAGACAAATGCCAAATATGTAAACTATTGCACCTTATTGTTAATGTCATAAAGGTGTACAGATATTTTTGAACCCTCAGTTTTGCTCATGAACTCGACTGTACATGGTCAGAACTATGACTTTTAATTCACTTTTCGCACCTACATTTAGACTAATTTTGGGTTTAAATATAGATGAAAGAGGTAGAATATAGTCATAACTTGCTAGAATGTCGCCCAAAGCATAACTAAACCTACTTATATCCGTAGTTGTCTCTTACGACTTCCACGGAAGAAATGGAGATCCCTATATGTAATTCTAAACCCAAAAATGGTATAAAAAATGTCAGTAATCTTTGAAGATTCAATAATGGACAAAACTAATCTTCTTTATGGTTGTTAATTAGTTTTGAAGATGCTTACCTACTGTAGGTTTGCTTGTTCAGATTCAGACAGAGTCCGGTACTGGGGCATTTACCTTAATAATTATTTGCGGCGTCAACTTTAAATAAATACCGTTAATTGGTCACCGATACTTCAGAGAATTCGCAACCAAATTCAAAACATGTACCGAGAAATGGATCTTACGTAAATAACTAGTTTTTATAGTTACGGCGATATGTTATATTCTTTTACGCCGTGTGGACGGCTTGAAAACAACAATATAAATTGTGTTAATGAATGACATTTATATTTCGAACAAAAACAAATATAAGCTAGGTAGCTTAGGTTAGGTAACCTACGCTCAAATAAACATCAAAACAATCCCTTAATCCTCCAATACTTATGCTAGGTTTACACGCGTGCCACGCAGCCCGGCAAGCAGCACGGCGAGCAGCACGGCGAGCAGCCCTGCGGTACGGGCTCGCCAAACAAGTGCACATTCAAATAGTCGAACAGCCCGTTTACATGCTTGTGCTTGTGTTTGTGCCCGTTGAATGTCGTATTGAACGCGAGCGTGTAAACCCGACATTAGAAAAGTGTGTTAATTCTAAAATGTCACAATTCCACACGCAATCAATGAATGCAAATGCCTTAGTAAAACGAGGTGAATGCACAGAAATGAATCATGGAAAGCCGTTGCATGTGATTAACATAGATCACCGAGTTTGTCATTACGTGGAATTACATAATTGGTAAACCTTGACCGAAACCTAGCCCGGCTTTCACTCGGCTGCATCAAGACACGAAACAATACGAAGACATCCTTGCCAATGGTTACCTACCCATTTGACACGGGTTGTTGAGTGTTAAGCCGAGTATATACGAAGCCAGTTATGATGGCACCAGTCCTATAGACAAGCCAGAGTTCCCCTCTGGCTTGAAAAAGACGGGTGTTTCATTCTCGTCAGAAATTGCAGCCAGCGCTGGTTTGGCTTGAAAACCTGTCTATACAAGGCAAATACCAAGCCATCGCTTGCTGCCAGTCTCATTGGCAGCCAGTGCTGGCTTCGTGTAAACTAAACTTTACCACACTGTTGGCTTTTAATCTAAAATTATTATCGTGGTAGGACATGGAGGGTATGACGGGCGGTAGGTATAATTTACTGTTACAGCTCCCGGCATCTAACGTGGCAATGTTTTTAAGTAGTAGGGGTAAGATCGCGTATCGCTTTTCCATGGAAAACCGAGGTTAGGTCTCTTGGTTAGCAACGCGTATGCATTCCAGCCAGATCTAAATTATCTTTATTTTCGTAATAAAATCAAGAACACAATTAATAATATCGATAGCTTAAAATATGTTTTTTTTTTCTAGTCTGTGAGTTTTTATACACTTAGAATTATTAGAAAAGGGGGTCAAGGCACGG
>BHDV01002834.1:235962-252608 GCA_005406045.1 Adoxophyes honmai | reverse complement strand
AAAAAAACAAATATAGTATGGGAGCCTGAACTTTTCGGGGGGGGAGGGGTTGAGCCCCCAAAACGCCCCCCTGGCTACACCCATGGGTCAAGGTATCATAAAATTTGTTTGAATAAAAAAAAATTGAGGACATTTTGTTACTCGTACCTATCTAGGTATAACGTCCAGGTGATTCTGAGCATGGAAATCCCCTATAACACTTTTAAGAAAATATCCCACATTATTATACATTGTATAGAGTCACAGTTAGCCAAAAAAATTGTTCCCGTAAAAGACAAATTCTCGATTTCTTCGCTCGATTCAATTGGACATAATGGTCACCCCCTTTTACGTAGAACATGACATGTGTCTGGAAATAACTGGCCACCTGAATTTAAAATTTGACGTTTTAAAAAACGCATCTATTTAACAGAAAAGGATTTTAAAAGAAGAACGGGTTGATAATAGAAATCAAAGTTTTGGTAATCTGCCGAGCAGGGTCAGCGCAGCAACCTTGCAGCGAGACGCTGAAAGGAAATCGAGAGACAATGCGATGCCATGGCTGTACCAGTTTGCTATTGTTAGCGTTGTGACATTAGATATTGCAAAATTCGTATCTACCTAATTGGTGATTGCTCTAAAGGTAATTGCAATTACAAGTGGGGAAAAAACGAAGCAAAACATTCAGTGTTACAATACTGGTATCGCAAATATCGCAATCAAGCTGAAGTTCTAAGGATGCATGTAAAAAGCATAATCCTAATTTCTTCACGTAATTTTGAAGCATCCATCGGAAATAGTTTTGACTGATCGTCGTCAGTAGTTTCAAGTTTAATCTAAAATCTATCAACCCAAATATTTTTCATCACGATACTTTTGTTATTGAATAGCAATCATTGATTTCACAACAACAAATCCCTGACAGACTGTTTTTGCTTTCGTCCCACTTTCTATCTTTATAATGGTTTGCCATAAAAACCACCATTACTTGGACAGTAAGTAGACCACCTAGTTATGACAAATGAGTTGAGGCTTTTTGTGCTTAACCATAAGTAACGAAGGCGGCTCATTTCAAAGAAAAACTAAAATTGACGAATGTTACTGTAGATAAATATAACCCGTGTGGTATCGGGTTTAAGTTAACACCTCTGCATTATATTTTTTCCGTGAAATTGGTATTAAGAGGCAACTAAGGATCAGAACTAGATCAAGATATACTTTAGACTAGCAAGCTGTCACTGTTATACTTCTTTTATTAACCTAAAATTATTTTTCTCTGCCTACCCCTTTTGGGAATACAGGCGTGAGAATATGTATGTATGTATGTATGTAAAATTATTTTTTTTTAACCTAAAATTATGCCAAAAGTAGCTACGATGCTACGAAACATGAAATTGGTCATGGTTTGTCTATGTAACGTTTCAAATGCTCTATGTTACTAGGTATGGTACTATTTAGATGTACAACATGAAAAGTGGACACCATACTGTTACACAATAGTAAGAAATTGGGAGTTGCTAAGTAAATTCGATTCCAAACTCTTAAAATATTACCAATGTAAAAAAACAACTAATAGATTATTCAAATGGTCGTTAAACTTATCTACAGACAGATTCCCATCAATACCAGTTACTTTTTTAAGGTATAGAAACTATGGTAGAGTATAACTGAATTTAATTAAAAATTTAGGATACCTAGATTTCTGTCAGTGAATTACTTCAAATTCAACTATGTTTACAGTATTTTAGACTAGGAAACATCCGGCATTGCTCTAAGAATTCAAAGTTGTTTGTTGCGGGTGTTTACCGACTAACCCTAATTGTTAAATAAATCGCTACTGATTGTGTAACACGCATCTAAGTAACCAGAGGCCAACCTTGCCACGGGTGGTGCGATATCGCAGAGTTTGTAAAAGCAATTGGCGAAGAGGATCCTAACCATTCATATTTATCACCACAATTCATGGAAAAATCCAGGGAAATCGTATCTTGTGCTAGCGAGGCTCATTGATTATCATTATCATCATCTCAGCCATTAGATGTCCACTACTGCACATTTAAAAGGTGGTCTGTCCATGTTGTAGGTGGACGTTTTTTGCTTTTGTTGGTTCTTGGTCTCCACTCGAACACTTCGACCCTATCGGCCATCTGCTCGGTGTGCTATGTGGTCTGTCCATTGCCACTTCTACTTGCTAATCCTAGCCTAATAAAATAAATGATGGTCATTAATGGGGTAAAGTAAACCACTGCTTCATTCCCATATGTCGAGATTAGCCCAAACGTCGGAGTAGGAGGATCTTAATTTTAGTTAATGAAGTGCAAACGCAGACTTTTTATTTTGCTCATTGCTACCTTTCACCACGGTAGACCTAGATTAGTTACGGCTGGCCTGATTGAGATACTTTGTGATTTTGTTTGTTAGAGGTGGACTAAAAAAGAAAAAGAAACCAAAAAAAAGAATCCCGAAACCAAAAAAAAATATGAAATAAATACCTACAGCATGAATAACTTTAATTCTCAAGTTAATTTGAGAACAAAACTGAAGACTTGAAATTAGTACCAAGGGTTTTATTATTAAGTACAAACATCTTCACTATCCTAATTCTCATAAACATAAGACAGGAGAAACAAACAAATGAAAACAAGTGACTTTTCTTAGCTGCTACATTAATCTTAAGATCCATGTCAGTTAAGTGAAAAATACTGAAATACAGGGTGAAATCAAGGTTTCTTACTCAGCTAATTGCGGACAATGGAATTCCTTAATTCATTTGTTTTAAAATTAGTCTTATTGAATTTGATATGTCCATACATTGAAGTCGTGATTTCGTTCCAAATGTACCCAAAATGTTATCAGGCTAATTTTAACAATGGGACTAATTCATTATGTTGACTTAACTGAGTAAGCACTAATTTGGTATCACCAAATTGATATGGTTATTTAAACACAACTGCGAAATATTCAAGAAAATCTATTTTCTATCAAAATTCAAGGGTAATCACAGTAATCAGACCAATCAAGCTTAATTGACACTTGACTGAATTCTTAAGCCCTTATTACACGGAACCCAGTTGATTTACACATTGGAAGTAAGTTGCGTAAGTTCCCTTCTACTTATTTGGATACTGGATATTTGCTAAGCGCATTACTGATTGATTTTTCTCCATTTAGAAAACGAACACAGACAACCAATTTTCACATAGGCGAGCTTCTTGGGTCCAATACTCGTAAGTCTCTTAACATATTCAATGCCTTGGTGGGTGCTGACTTCACAAAATCATACACTAGGTATATTGTGGAGGTAAGTCCGCGCACCGCTTTTTCCATGGAAAAGTTTAGTAAAATACCTGTTAAGAAGTAGAAATCTAGGGACCCAGTGATCCTCTGTAATAGGCACGTGTACCTACTGGGTTTAATTTAAAATATAACTATCATTTTAATTAGTGCGTTAGTAAGATTATGGAAAATTATGAGGCACTTATTTTTTAGTTTATCAAAATATCCATAACTAGGGCTTTCTAAGTCACATTTTATGTCCACTTTGGCTTCATTTTGTGTGTTCCCTTCTTATGAGATGTAACATTTTGTTTCATAGTCGAAGACTCATATTTTGGCTGTCGTCACAGAGTTATAAGTTAAAAATGTGATGTGCCCGTAATGACGTTAGTGTTTATTACAAGTGGCGCGTATGTATCATGTATTTTGTGAAACTGTTCTCTTGATCTTTCATCAGAGAAGCAAGTCTTCCACCGCCATCTTGTTGGAATGCAGTTCCGTCCTTGCGCCTTTTTCCCTGCTGTTAGAGCGGTTATTAACTGCCTCTCTGATGTTTAGAGCAAATTAACTGGAATTGCAATGTGTGGGTGCATTGCATACACGTAATGCGCCTTTCACTCGCCCGCTAGAGTGCGCCACCCGCGGTGTTACAGAGACGGATTTACATGGAACTGTGTCTTCGATATTTAAACTATGTTTTCTTTTTCTATATTTTTTTTAAATTCAATTAGATCAAAAGTACGCAGGTATACAGCCAAATTACATATAATTAAAAAAATATGGATAACTCTCGTTTCAAATGGACCTTAGCTATGATATGATACATGTATCGGGCTAGGCCGTATTTTCCATTATAAGTGAGTCTTACGGTTTATAATATTAATTTCCAAATTACAAATTCGAAAATCCATTACTTAGGTAAATCAAAAACATATAAGTAGTGTGGACATATTGTACAGTTAGTTGTGATAAAAAAAAATCTATTGTTAAAATTGCGATTATTTCCTAATGATACTTAAGTTTGAATTTATTCCGAGGCAATTCTGCTATGTTCTATGGTCTTCTTTTCATTTATCGAAGACAAGAACCGGTGTAGTCAAGTAACTTGTACCAGTGCGTCAATGTAATTGATTCGCCAGTAATTGAAGGTTTAGATGGCTGGCAGTAATAGTGTAGGCGCGGTAGACTGCCTGGCTGCCGCCACAGCCAGCGCGGCAAGCTAGGGCACAGCGTAGTTAACACATAGTTACCCTGCTTGTTTACTAGGCTCGTGCATATCTATGATTATGTGTAATACAGGTATAATGAAGGAAGGAAAATATGGATCTAGTGGTCGAAAAGTAGATCGTAATTTACCATAAGAATTTCCACACATACATCATGTATGGGTAAAGTGACCATACGTCCCGTTTTGAACGGGACAGTCCCGCTTTCAGGCGGTCTGTCCCGGTGTCCCCCGCGAGACCGAAATTGTCCCGTTTTCGCAAACAAACCAAACGATAATTTTAAATTTATTTTTCTCACTCCAAATGAGCGGTACGGCGCCCCGCTTAGGAAAGCAGATAGATTTTTACTTTCGTCAGATGTCCCGTTCTGACCAAAAAAATAAATGGTCACATTATGTATGGGGTAGGCAAATCATAACAATCACAATACTATACATACATATTCTCACGCCTGTATTCCCAAGAGGGGTAGGCAGAGCACATGAATTGAAACATCCAGCACGTTTAGCAATTTCAAGGTAACCAGATGGTTTAATGTGCTATTGCAGTGACAGGTTGCTAGCCCATCGCCCACAATACATTAACCCTTTCCCAGAGTCGACTCTTACGACACCCACGGGAAGAAAGGGGGAGGTGCTATTCTAACCCGGCACCACACGGGAATCACAATACTATCTTGATACTAAATACCAAATGTTGCCAAAATCGGTTCAGCAGTGAAGAGGCAACAGACGGACAGACAAAGATACTTTGTCTAAGAAGATAGTTGGTTAGACTCGCTTTTAAGAACACCAGTAGGCTTAGCACAGCATCAAATTACGAGACGACACGCGCGCGGGATAGTCTACTTGTAACTTTATGATGCTTCTAGTTAGGTAGTGACAGGTATATAGTCGCCGTGCTGTGCTAAGCTAGCTGACCATTTGAAATACCATATGGCAAGTCAAATTTCTGAGTATGAATGTCACTTTTCAATAAGTAACAAAGGCTCTTTAAATTATTTTTCAATTTTATACATTAGACTACCGTGAGACTCACTCATGTTAAAAATTATCGGATAACTCACGTTTAACAAATCGAGTTTAGCTCGACATGTTTCGGACTAATTCGTAGCCCTTCATCTAGGAGCGGCGGCAGCTGCTGCTGCCAAACGCGAACTGCGCGCCTCTGCTCTCTTCGCGCGACATCTTCGATTCTTGCCTAGATGAAGGGCTACGAATTAGTCCGAAACATGTCGAGCTAAACTCGATTTATTAAACGTGAGTTATTTTTCAATTGTTGAATGATTGATTTATAATAATTCTGGCGTGCGCTAACCCGTGAAAGTAACTTAGTTGAGTTAGAGAACACCGGTTACAAACACAATGACTATTGAGTAGGCAGAACTTTCCCTGGAACGATTTGTCAGGAAGATGATAAATTATAATCAACTTATTAACACTATCTTAGTGACAGGCAGTTACTGGTATCAGCGCTGACGCACTTATTTCCTCGTTCTATATTTATCTTAAATCTAAAGTCAATGTCCTTCGTTTCGCTAAAGTTAAAAGAAGTAAATAAATCGAGTTTTTTTGTGAATGCAAATATTTGATTCCTCTTATTGGCGTAAGAACATTTTTGTAGGAGTTCGATGCGTGTCGTTAGAACAGGATGTTTGTAAGAGTGGTGTAGAGTAGGTACTTCGGATTTGTAAGGTTTTGGTCAGTTTATGAAGGATTGGAAGGCGGATCCTAAAAGTATTGTAAACAGTCGATTGTGATGATGTTGTCGATAACGTGATGTGTCATGTTCGTGCCACTATGAGTGGTCGGAAGAAATCGACGTGTGCAAAAAAAAGTTCCTGTATACTTTAAGATATCTATTAGACAAAGTCAAAGTATTTATTGCAATCACATTACATTTCGAACAGGTGGAATTATAGACTAGGTGTACATGTGACGCCCTGCAAGGGCACAGCAATATAAGGGCTAACCATTACACAAACTAAAATCATTCTTAAATAACTTAAATCTACATTATATGTCTAAATATTACCATGTCATATTCCTACTTCATTTCCTAATATTTTATGAGATGATTCGCCATTACAGAAGTCCTTAAAAAATTTTACTCCACTTATTTTAACCTAATGTCAACAAGAATTTAAGTATTTACAAGAAAATAATCAGAGATAGAGAATCAGATAGAGTAAGGAGCGCTCCCAAGATCGCCGCATCTATTTCAGAAATAAACTGCGTTGGTGCGGTTAACCAGGATTTAGAGTTCAGGTAGTTTAAAGGAGTGAAAATCACACAACATAATATCTAGTAATTAACATAAAAATCACACATCTCCGAATGGGCAGGCAGAGCAATAATAATACATATAGACAACACCACGCTTGTAGCCACTTTAAGCAAAACTTTAGGTTTCATTTTAAAAGATGGTTTAGTGACAGGTCGCTAGGCTGTCGCTTAAAGCATTCAATAACCCAATTTCTTAGTCGATGAGGAAACCCACTGAAAAATAGAGATAACTCAGGCAAGCAGCAGAAAATTCAACTACTTGGGTAGCACGACTGTTTAACAATAATAAACGTTAAAGTAACGCAATCTTTATACTATTTGTAATGATAGTGTAAAGTTAGGTGAAAATAAATATAATAAACAAAACCACACTTAAACCGGGGAACAGATTTAGACAATTTTACACTACGATGTAATTTGTGTTCCAAGCCACAACCTCACTGAGTCGTTCCCCGTATGCTACATGCGGTGACCGCAAAAGTGTAAAGAACACGATAGTCGACCGCATCCGGTGACTGACAGCTGTCACAGCCTGACTAGGTGATGACGTTCGTTGACAGATGTAGTTTGGAACAGTGTGGCGAACGCTTCAGGTGAACGACTTTTGTAATTGCCACTTAAATACTTGTCTTCCCATCCCGGAAAGATACTTTATTACTTTATTAGTAATAAGGATGTCGACTGGATTCAAAATGTGTTATTCTAATTAGTTCGTTAGTTTATGGAAAAATTATGAGACTCATACCTATAATAGATCATCAAACTTCCGGAGTGGGGCTTGTGACGTCACGCGATACTTTTAAGCGCTGTAATATAAATAAATAAAAAATACAATTTTATTATTTTTGGTAAGCTATATGACGGACTAAATCATAGAGGACAGACCAACTAGAGAAACAATGGTGGCCACCCGCCATAGCGTCAGTTTATTACCACTTACAAACTGTCACAGAAACTGTAAAGAGCCAATAACCATAGAGGAAAAAGCCACTGCGTTACGCGCAGTATAACTGACCATAGAATAAGCTAGACTATAGTGTATAACCTCTCGATCTCGCCTAAAACATCTGCTTTGGTCGACGCTTTGCTGCCATCTTCCTGCTTCAGCTTTGTCAGCTGGCTTTGCCCAATAGACTTGTCCTTTGCGAACACTTTGGACCCATTGTTTTGCTCAAAGATCTCTTTAACACGGCTTGCATTAAAGAGCCACAGATCATGTCGCAAGGACTTAAATACACGTCTATTGAGCGGCCTATATGACTTCGCATCATCGGAAGACTGCAACTTTGTGTTCATTTGCTGAATCGAAATAGGTTTTTGGGTTATGTAGATAATTTAAGATTGTAGCAGCCACCAACCTTCGTTTTTTAACCCTAAGTTTCAGAGAAGTTACAAATTCACGACCAACTGAGTTAGTTGGTAAACATGCCATGACAACATGAGTAAACATGAGTATTTTGCATGGCGTCTAATCTTGCGAACACAAAATTCAGAGCAGTATCAGCAGTAATTAGCCATTTTTTAAATTTATTTGACTAAAACCGAAAATACCGAATATCCCGGTTTTTGTGAAATGAATACCGGTATTAATTAGATCTGAATTTGGCCCGGTATTCCGGTATTTTCGAAATTCGGTATTCCGGTTTGCGACCCCTAGTTACGCGCGATCTTGGGCCGGCCAATAAGAGTACAGCGAACGCTGCCATGGTTTGGCGGAATCATCTACCTGTCACATTCTGACGTTTTTAGTTAGAGAGTGGACAGGTATAGTCTATCTCGCGCGCATCTCTACTCTCGCCTTGCTTTTAGCCTACTCGTTAAACTAGTGCGTCGGGCAGCATTGGAAACTGCCGTGTGCTTACATTGTTGCTCTCAAGATAGTTTATCGATAAGATAGTCGATAAGCGCAATTTAACTATAAACAATCATTTCTCCTGTCCTAGGCCGCAAGGCAAGTGCTGTAACAGACACTTATCTTTACCGGCGCAATGCTTGTTAAGGCATCGTTATTACTTCTTCCCTGATAATAATAAATGCATCTCTATAGTAGAGTCTTAGAACGTCCTTTATTTATTTTTTCCGTGTTTCTTTTTCTGATTTTTTTCTCGCTGGTGTTTGGCTTAGAAGAGCACCTTTCTATTTCATTGTGGACGTCGTGAGAAGCGATTAAAAAAATAGGTTAAGCCTTAACCTAAACCTAAACCTTAACCGTTAAGGTATATTTTAGGCGATAGGCTAGCAACCTTTCATTACCTATTACTGGCTGACTTAAAACTTTAAAAAAAATCTAGAAGTGGCCACGGAATGTGAAATAAAATGGTTTTGTCTACGTAGCATTGAATACAGGCGTGATACCCGTATGTATGTATTTATGTACCTTTACGACAGTAGACTTCTAATCATTAAAACATTATTTATCGTAATATTTTACTCTATTTTATTACGCAAAATACCTGACTTAATACTGCATTATAGTGTAGTAGTTAAAATACTAAGTACATATGACTCAGTAGCCTTATGTATATTTTACGAGCAAGTACATACCTAAGTAGGTTATGGACTGCCCAGTTTGCTCTAAATACCTACTATAATTTGTAAAGACTAATTATTAAAACATAATTACAAACGAAAATTATAACCCACTCGCACACCGGCCTGTGAGGTGTCGTGGTTAGAAATAGCACCTCTCCATTTCTACAATGGCTGTCCTGTACCTACCTATATTTTAGAAAAAAGTAGGTATGCTTAGTTGGTTTGGTCGCATAGAGAGGATGGATGAAAGAAGATTGACTAAACAAATTTATGCGGGGAATGTGGATGGGTGCAGTGGGAGGGGAAGACCTAGACGGACGTTCCGTGACCAAATCGCGGACGTTTTAGAAACAGGTCAGGTCAAGAGTACCTACCCGAAACCGACGAGCCTGTATGAGGAGATTAATGAATGTAGATGAAGCAAGAGAGGTATGTGGGATCGTAGCGACTGGAACAAAGTAGTCTCTACCTACCCCTGTGGGAAAGAGGCGTGACGTTATGTATGTATATGTATTTTAGGCGACAGACTAGCAACCTGTCGATGGTATTGTATACCTCTTTTATCTAACCTAAAAGTGGCTATGCAGCGTGGTTTGGTCTACCATTTGAGAATACAGGCGTGACGTATCTATGTATTTAACAACAATTCACTCTTCATAGCCACATCTAGCATAATTTTAAGATTAAAAATAGATGAAACAGACGTTAAAGTACCAGGTTACTAGCCTGTCGCCTAAAGCATACCAAAACCTGTTTCCTTAGTCCCTTCATACGACATCCACGAAAGAAATGGAGGGGTGTTTTTCTACCCCGACACCACACATCGTTTCATAAGGCAATGCTAATCCCTTGTACAGTCACTGCCTCTACGTATCCAGGTAGTTTCGGTGTTTTAATCGCGCACTACTATTTCAGTTATTATACGTATATAATCTTCCTTTTACTCCAATGATCGACACCCTGTATTTCACTTTTAAGTACATATTGTAATTCAATTTAGAAGGACAATGTGTGGTGCCGGGTTTGAATAGCACCTCTCCCTTTCTTCCCGTGGGTGTCGTAAGAGTCGACTCTGGGAAAGGGTTAGTGTATTGTGGGCGATGGGCTAGCAACCTGTCACTGCAATATCACATTTAACCATCTGGTCACCCTGAAATTGCTAAACGTGGCACTGAATTTTTGAATTCATGTGCTCTGCCTACCCCTCTTGTGAATACAGGCGTGAGAATATGTATGTATGTATGTAATGTCGATTAGTGAAGCGTCGCGCATTGGGTCCGTTAAATTACCTAGTAGTGGTGCGCGATCAAAACACCGAATCTGCCTCGATACGTAAACTCGTAAAGTACGTCAGTACCTCCTCAGTCCGCAGTTTCACTAGTTAATTAAAGAAGCCGTAGTATCCGATACTGGGCCTTAACTTAACGAGATTGGCAGTGGAAGTTTTCGCGCGACCGAGTTATCTACTAGCTCCTATACAGTCAACTGATTATACGTAGTTGTAGTTACTGTGTTGAAGTTATTTCGCGTGGAAAACCATTACATCTGTATAGACAGAACTGACTACCTATTTGACATTGGTAGACACTTCTAGCACAAATTTAGAGTACCTATTTTATGAAAATGTATTACTTGGTTCAAAATAAGGATGAAAAATCAATTGGATTTGGATTCTTCAAATTCGGTTAATGTTTTTGATTATTTTTCTTTATTCTTGTTCTTAAAAAAATGCTTTAATATTTTTCAAGCCACCTTAAGTAGGCTTAGTAACACGCGCGAGAAAGGCTGTAATTTTCAGACGTCTCCGGTTAGATATTGACAGGAATAGTCAATTTCCCGCGTGATTTGACTCGCGTCCTGCCGTACTAAGCTGGTAGTAAACGTCTTACACCACAAAGAGCGAGAAAGACTATGTTGTCACAGTTAAACTATGCTTAAATGTCAGAAAATGACATGTACCCTAATCTATCTCGCGCGTGTTTTGCTAAGCCATCTGATAGATTTTACGGATCATCAAATTGAACGTACCTTTACTAGAAAGTGCGGCGCCCGAGCTCCTAGGCAACAATGGTGTCCATTCGGTTGCAGATACCCCTTGTTTTTCAAACAACACCGAATCCATTCCATTGCCAGCCAGCACATTTGCAAAAATATCCATATTTTAACCTTTTCTTATTCTAATTGGCACTATTCGTTTACAACATTTTAAGGAGAGCGTCAAAATTTGCGTTTGGACTATTTTAAGCTGATTGCATGTTTTAACTAGCTCAAGAATCCACATTTGCGTTAAACCACATGAGAAACTGAGTGACGAAGCTTCGAAATGTATTAAAACTTGATTTTAATATTACGAGGCTTATTTTAGCAATAAACAGGAGAGAGCGAGCTCATCACATCGCGCCGAATGGAGACAAGTGATGTATCCGTCGGAATAATCAACTAATTACAATTGCTCTTGCAGAATACAAAGCATAATATTGATAAACCAAGTACGCTAACCTAGTTTACTAACTATTGATATTGACAGTAATTGTTATAGAAATTATATTACTGTAATTATTTTTAATTTAAACTGCATTGTAATGTAAACAAACTTACATGTAGATGTAAAATAGGCCTTTACTTCTCATACGGTCAAAATCACAGATTGGGTAATTTTGTAATGATTATAAAAACTAACGTGACGACGGTAGTTAGAGCCGAAAAAACTTAATCTTGTACCTTTATGGCACTCTCTAAATATGAATATGGTAAGTATGTGAAATGATAGACATTATGGTTTATTCTGTAAAAAAATCTATTATTTTTACATAAACAGCCAATATAAGTAAAGGTTTCTTGTCAAAAGCCTGATCTACCACGGCATTACACGGAATCATCCAAATAAATAAGTAATCCGATCCAATTGAACCTTATCCTGAATTATTGAAAAGAAAATGCACGTTGCCAATTTGCTGTTTACTTTGGTATAAGTATAAAACACCAAATCACGTAAAATCACAGCGCGAATTGAAACACAAAGCTGCATGCATTCAACCTGAAGATGTACCGTTTATTATTGCCACTAATCTTTTTTTCAGGCTGTTGTTATGCGGAAAACGAGGCTAAGCTATTTATGGTAGCCGACGTCATTAAATCTATGCAGAAGCCGTCAGCCGTGTTCGCCATGCTTTGCTGGTCCTCTCGTAAGAAAACCTCAACTAATCTAAAATAGATCAACATAAAAAATGTGCAAGTAGGTACCTAACACTTTTTTCTTCGGCAGATATGAAAATGCGACTGTATTCAACCTTGAGTGAAAATGTTACGGAAATGAAGACGATGCAGTTTTTGAAAACTAGCATAGCGCTAAGACATACGCAGAATCAACATACGGTGTTCATAACTGACTTGGATTGTCCGGGAACATCGTCATATCTTACAAAGGTGTTATTCCTGTTCCTTTTTAAATCGGTGTAAATTGTCGTTAACCTTCACTCATCGGTTTTCGGCCATACGATATGACGCGACTCCTACTATTTTCTTAGCCTAAGAAGTGGTCCGGTTAAAAAGTAGCAGGTCATTTAAGTAGTGTTTTAATAAAACTGAAGGTAATTTTGTAAATATTTATTTTATATGAAAAATGGTTGAATTTAGCATGATAATTATGTACATTGCTATTTATTTTATTTTAACCATGCCAAAATTTGCGTACTTTAGCTTTTGTTCCTTTCATCAACGTTTGAACATGGACCTTGTTGATGTTTTTGACTTGGTTTCTCCACTTTTTCTTAAAATCTTGAATATTTCCAGCTACAGAGTTTGTGTATTTAAGTTTATTTTCATATGAGCCCAGTAACGGTCAATTGGGCGAAGTTCAGCGCAATTAGGTGGGTTCGCCTCTTTTGGGACAACATGGACATTATTCGCAAAATAAAAGTCTTTAGCTTTTTTTCCATAATGGTAAGAAGCTAGATCAGGCCAAAAGAACACAGATGAATTGTGTTTACGTATAAGTGGTAATAACCGCTTAGCCAGATATTATTTTACGTAAATATCGCCATTAACTGTGCCCGTAGTAATACATTCATCACTTTTTAAACCGCAAGTGCATATGGCTTGCCAGATCATGTACTTTTGGGGGTTTTTGCTGGCCATTTTACATTTATGTTTAGGGTTGACATTATCCCTTTGACTAGCAACATAAAATTCTTGGCCCGGAATTAGTTTGAAGTCGGCAACCACATACGTCTCGTCATCGATCACGCAGCAATCGTACATCGTAAAGAAATTAGTGTATAACTTTCTTGCCCTTGATTTATCCAGTTTCTCTTTTTCAGGCGTCCTGTATGAAACTTTCTGGACTTAAATGTTTTCTACCCACTATTTAGTTTCACTCGACGAACCATAGACTTAGTCGTACTTAACTTTTTGGCCAGTTTTTGTTTGGAAATGTTAGGGTTAGTCTCAAAAGCAGCTTTGATTTTCTTAGCAAGATTTTTATTCTGGAACCCTCTTTTTCGACCAGAACCTGGTTTCCTCTCGATGGTCAACCTCCCCTTGTAGCATCTTAAAACCTTTCCGACAGAACATCGAGGCAGATTTAAATGTTTTGCTACTCTAACCTGACTCCTACTGGGATTTTCTAAGTGAATGTTCAGTACTAGTTTACGACGACTAATTTCAGATGACAACATTATTGTAAATATAGAATGTAATCACACGTTTGCAGCTAAAATGTATTCTTGGATTACCTATTTGACGTCTGCCAAAGGATAGTCGTTTGTTTTACTGTGTTTCTTTTTTTTATTAAAATTTTGTATAGCTACATTTTTTCCGAACCACTCTTTAGTCGAAATAGATCACTCTTGACCTTCATTCCTTATTGTATAAAACGAACTTAACTAATTGCAATTTCTCTCATAATCTCACGTGTTTAGTTTCTTATCTTTATTATTGCTACAACTGATTTGGCAGTTCAACAAATTGACCTCGACAATATGCAACAGCAGTAGACATGTCTTTCGATTTGTTTTCATTACTACAAATGCGAATACTTAGTTACATTATCTAGTATCGATTAAAATAAACATGAGAAAAAAATACAGTAGATGCTGTCATGAAAAAGGAACAAACACCTTGTTCCTCTATGATTATGAAACTGGGGGAAATCCTATTGAGAACCAGTTACACGATTTTTTTTATTCATACCTAAATGGGTACAAATAGGAGTGTTAGTTACGTAAGCTGCATTTTACATAAATTTTAATGTCTTTGCTTTATACAGAGCAGCTCAGACAAACATTTCCGGTCTCCGTTTCGTTGGCTTCTCATCAGCACTGGCTCCAATAACACTGGAGACGAGGCAAGTCTCCCCACAGTTTTATCTGATGTCCAAATATTGGCTGACTCTGAAGTTATTTTAGTGCAAAAACTGGAAGACGCATCATACGAATTAAACTTGAGTGAGTAAAAATGTTTTCCAAAAATAGCTAAGGATATAAGCTATTTTTAGAATTTTTACGTCGCTACAATTTCATTTGCCTTTTTTTTTTGTTTGGGCTGGGAAATGCATTTACGCACCCTACCCTGAGTTGTTGACGCCATGGTATGATTCATCGCGGCAACAACTCAGAGGATGTACGGGACTCGCCACACCAAGAGGGGAGGAATACATATGCCTTGTCCTAGATCCTAGAGAAACAACAAATATACTGCAAAAATAATTATCTTACAGAAATAGATTTCAGTGCACATAATCTAAGTGATAGAATATCGTATATATTAATTACTTTGCGCTACCTTTCTTTCTGTTATTCACAGTATACAAAGTGAGCCTAAACACTGAGTGGAAAAAAGAACTCTACGGGACGTGGGATGAAGATAATGGACTCCAACCAGCGCTAACGGAAGGCGAAATAGTTTTGCGGAGACTAAATCTGGACAACTATGAAATACCCATTTGTTACGTCCTTACCGACAATGACAGCATCAACCATCTTTTTGACGATGTGTAAGAACTAAGAACTCTACGAAAAATTATCCGTACCAATTTATAAATGTGAAAGTGTGTTTGTTTGTTTGTCCGTCTTTCACGGCTAAACGGAGCGATGGATTGACGTGATTTTTTAGGTAGAGATAGTTTAGGGACTTTAGGGCATGGAGAGTGACATAGGCTACTTTTTGTCTCTTCAAAACCTGGTGGAAGTTTTCAATGTACGAAGCTATAAATTGGTATGTGTGCTAATCTCTTCTGTGATACCCCGAATTTAACGCAAGCGGAGTCGCGGGCAAAAGCTAGTTTTTAATAACAGTTAGGTATAGTTTCTACATCAAACTAGGCAGGATTTTTTTGTGGTGGAAGTAGGCAAAGCCATGGGCAAACTTACCCCAAGCACTTAAAATGTGGCCAATATTTTTGCCGACCACTACCTACTTATGTTTAATTTATTAATGAAAAGAGTGCCTTCTCGCTACTTTATTGTTAAACTTTAACTGGTTACTAAAGAAATGTAGGATAGCATGAAGATAGGTACGTGGTCGTAAATTAACACTAATAAACTTTATTATGACAAACAAGTACCTACTTGATTAAAACAAACAAACAATGCAGCGAATAATAATAATAGGTGTTCAGTTTATTGCACTTTTATCGAACACGCTTCAAAATAAATAAGTAATCATTTGCACTGCTGACCTTTGATAATAAAGGTGCTCCGTTTTTAAAATATCAACACACTTTGGCACAGAATACAAAGCATTTTTGTTTTACAGAAACGATCACATAGACACAATAACGAAGGTAAATTTCCCAACAACCAACCATTTGCTGGATTACCTGAACGCAAGCAGAAAGTACGTGTTCACCAACACCTGGGGCTATCGAGTCAATGGAACCTGGAATGGGATGACGGGGTACTTAGTCAGGGAGGAAGTGGAGGTTGGAGGTACGGATATGTATACCATACGCTTATCCTCTAGTCCCGTGTGGTGCCGGGTTAGAATAGCACATGGGCGTAGCCAGGGGGGGGGGAGTTTTGGGGGCTCAAACCCCCCCGAAAAGTTCAGGGTCCCATACAAAAATACACTTGGCCGATTTTTTTTCGGTCAAACCCCCGCCGATTCTACGGCCGTGGAATAGCACCACCCCCTTTCTTCCCGTTGGTGTCGTAAGTAGAGTTGCAAACTGACCGTCACTTTCAATACCTGACCGTCATTTATGATAAATGTCCGGTCATTTTCGACATTTATTGTCACATTGGACATTTATTATTTAATAGTATAAGTTACTTTTTAGGGTTCCGTACCCAAAGGGTAAAAACGGGACCCTATTACTGAGACTTCGCTGTCTGTCCGTCTGTCCGTCCGT
>BHDV01002834.1:217710-234703 GCA_005406045.1 Adoxophyes honmai | reverse complement strand
CCTCTTACCCCTGCCCTGCCTCTGAATTTCTCTTCCCCCACCTGATCTTATATTACGTTCGTAAAAAATGTGTGCGCCCTCTTAAAATCTTTGGCTATACATGGATGCCACACGGATTGAGAAAGAGGTCTGGTACCTACGTAATATGTATGTTAGATGATAAATTGTGGGATAAAGTAAATGGGATATTACAAGTTTAAAAACCAATTGCAACTGCTGTCACACAAGCAGAATCAGAGATATTTTTAAAACTTGCAGCATCACTGGAAGATGGTCTCTGCCTAAATGACGCTTTTAAGATTTAGTTCAGGTAGCTGTTTCAAATCGCCGCAACTTTTGTATTCAAAATTTTCATTTGCCGGCCAATTAAATATTTGGACCCAAGGTACCTTGGCTCAGCTCTTACAAGCGATGAAATGGCTGAAGCTTCCAACTTTGTGCATTCTCAAGCAGAATAC
The DNA here is from genome assembly GCA_005406045.1 of Adoxophyes honmai. Lineage (NCBI taxonomy): Eukaryota > Metazoa > Arthropoda > Insecta > Lepidoptera > Tortricidae > Adoxophyes > Adoxophyes honmai. The sequence goes on along the minus strand of BHDV01002834.1, from coordinate 234,245 downwards.
CTTTATTTGAAAAGTACAAAGGTTATTGTCAATGTCGCTGAATTTCGTACCAAAACGGGATTTTTTGGTAAATGTTATTCCGCATGGTCGACTGCTGAAGCCATTGCACCTCAACTATGGAACCTAGCAGAGCTTTGCGTCAAAAGAAGATGCTCATCCCATAGCTCATAGGATTTTAAGTTTCCCTCCAAGCTCGACTGCTGTAGAACGCAATTGGAGTTTGTTTTCAATAACCCACACAAAGTTACGAAATAGACTAAGACCGCCTGAACAAGCTTGTAACAATTGAAATGTTATGACGACAAAAGTGATGACGAGATCGAAATTGAGGCATCGTCTGAATTTGCTGACCGCTTTGACGACTGCTACGATTATTTTGATTCGTTAGAATTTAACAATACATCGATACAAGTTGAATCAGAAGGCGAAAAATTTTAGGTTTTATGTTTATGTATGAATGACATTTAGTTTTTTGTCGTGTTATTGCAATAATTTTATTTTTTTTACATATTATTAAACTATGTTTTATTTGTCAAATATGACAACTATGCCTCGTTGCTGCTATAGTTTATAAATGACGTTAGTGACCATAAATGACTATTAATGACCGGTAAATGACGATTATGACCGACAATTTGATAAATGACGGACGGACATTTTTGAAAGTGACGGTCAGTTTGCAACTCTAGTCGTAAGAGGCGACTCTGGGAAAGGGTTAGTGTATTGTAGGCGATGGGCTAGCAACCTGTCACTACAATATCATGTTTTACCGTCTGATTACCCTGAAATTGCTAAATGATGCACTGGATTTTTGAATGTGCTCTGCCTACTCCTCTTGGGAATACGGGCGTGACAATGTGTGTGTGTGTGTGTGTGTGTGTTATCCTCTAGCTTGGATGAAAGGGAAAGGGGCTGTGAGGGGTGAGACTCACTCATAGTGAAAAATAACGGAATTACTCACGTTGTTTATACCGAGATTAGCTCAACATGTTTCGGATCAATCCGTGATCCATCACTGCATTCCGCGAAAAGTGCGTGAGGCCATTGAAATCAGTCGGCATCCGAATTTCAATCGGGATAGTGGATGGTCGGTTCCCCCGAACTGGAAAACTGTTCTTAATACTCGTACTACGACTGTGGTCGGTGTGAACGAGCCTTTAGAGACTGATGTTGTTAGTGTTGTGTGCTACCCGTCTTTTGACAATAATAGTGAATGTGTTAGCGAAAATGTGGGTAGTTGTGAACTGCAGTGCTGTCAGCTGTGCCTATTGTTGACGCGACGAGACATGATCCCTGACATGATCCATGACAGTTCATGTTAGCGATGGGGCGTGTCGATGGAACTTAACATTATTATAGACGAAGGAGTTTTGTTATGTTGTCGTTGAAGTGATTTAAATTTTTTGGCATAAATTAAAACCTAAAAAAACCTAAATTTTCCAAAAATAGAAATGGACCCATTTCGTTTCCTTATCGTATAATTTTACCCGGTAAACAAACTTTCGTTTTGGGAACCAGGTCATTTATGTAAGACCCGTACCGTACCGAAAAGTTTATGACGACTCTGAGAGAAGTGATACCGCCTTTAAATAAATCAGCAGATTTCAGCGATGCCAATAACTTTTTGCAAGTTGGCGTAAATATGATCGCAGCCACATCGAAGTCATCGGGATGGGTTACGGGGTGTGCCCTATTATGTTTCTCATTCTTTGGAGATGAGAGTATGTTCTCCTCCATCGAGGATTTGCCGAACTTCTCCTTTGTAATTCAGGAGACGGTAGCCTCTCCGATCCCCAGAGCATCAGCAAGACGGTCGCGTACGTTCTCAATTGGCAACAAAGGTCCACCGTTTTGTTGCTCGCGAGCAAAATGATCTCGCAAGCGCACCACAACACAAACTCCAGCGTTTCACTGTTGAGTACAGTTTTACGTAGTCTTTTCGGCATTTCGCATTGCAGACAACTTAAATGATTATAAATCGAAGGCGGAAAGTATACTACTTTAGTGTATTTTGTGTACATTCTTTTCAACTTATCGACATTTTTCATCGACATTTTTTTATCGATATTTTTCCACATTAGTCGATGTCTTCCAAACGAAGTAACTTTTGCAAGACGTAGACGTAAATTCTGGTTGAGATAATTCCTTGTAAATGTTAAGAATTGTTATAATTCCATCGAAATATCATTGTAATGGAATAAATCTACCTAAAATTAATAAACGTAATTTTTAAACGCCTACGGTTCGATTTTAATGTAACGGTGACGCCGCTACAAGGTTGTATCGTGGTTATTACTGCCAGTGTCCCAGGGATCATGTCTCGTCGATTCATCTATAGTAGTTGCGCGAAAAGAGCGGCTGCACGCAGTGCGCGTCTGTCCGCTGCCGTGGCGCGTAGCTCCAGATGATGGATCACGGATTGATCCGAAACATGTCGAGCTAAAATCTCGGTATAAACAACGTGAGTAATTCCGTTATTTTTCACTATTGAATGTTATTGTTATTAGTAACGTGTAAATATATCCATCATTAACTCCCGTATTCAACAGGATCACCCATGTTCTTCACAACGGAACGGATATCTATTGTAGATTACATATCAAGCCCGACTCCTACAAGATCGAAGTTCGTTTTCCAACAACCGAAGCTGTCCTACGAAAACAACTTGTTTCTTCTCTCGTTCCACGCCTCTGTGTGGTACTGTAGCATAGCATTGCTCATCTTGTTGATGCTAGCTGTCTTCATAGCTGCTCTATGGGAATGGAAGAAGACCCATAAATACGTGATTGAAAAGGTAGCTGTGGAATTATTTTGTAATTAAGCGGTGATCACACTGAGTCGGTCACCTAATGCGGCTCCAAATTACTTCGGACACAGAAAGTCGCCTTTAGGGGCAGCGCAGACGAGAGACTTTTTATGCGATCGAGTCTGCGGCGCACAAAAAGCCTGCGTGGATTGTATGCATTGTGCGTCGGACTTTTTGCACGTCATGTGCGTTTCTGCATACAATTACATAGGCATAGGTTCTATTTTCACAGACTAAAAAGTCCGTCGCGGATAATCTGTCGTCTGTGCTGCCTCTTACACTTGCATAAGCAAGTCAAGCAAGGTCATAAGACCTAGACTGTCCGCCGACCGTCGTCGCCTAGTCAGCCGTGAGCCACGGCCCGTGACGACTGTCGCTCGCCGCATACGGCGACAACCGGGTCGTTTACATTATCGTCAAGCAAACGGCTCAGAGTAATTACCACTTCATTCACCTATCGAAAGTCCACTACTGAACCTAAGTATTTCCTATTTACTTCTTTTCGCCCGCTAATGTCGGCTTGATGGGGTTTTTAATATTGCCAAAAACTATTTCACCGCCAAGAAATGAAATCTAACCTAAGTTGCATCATAAAAATTGCAACGAAAATAAACCATATAAGTAGGTTTTCCTAGGTTGCCTAGTTTTATTATTTTGTAGCGAATGTTACAAAAAGACACAATCTTGTTCTATAATAATTAATCGTATTTTTAGAGCAAAACTGATTCTAGCATCTTGAGACCAAGTGCGATGGACGTCGTTATTTTAATTCTGGGTGCTACCTGTCAACAAGGCAGTCCGGTTGAACTTAAAGGTAGGTGAACTAAAGAATCACGATCAACTTTACATACACAAACACCATGCCTTTTTCCCTGTGGGGTAGGCAAAGACTTATACGAGCGTCATACGCTTCTATCCTGACATACTCGATAGGCATACAGACATGCGATAGTCTTAGAGTCTAGCTAGTGCAAGAACCGCAGAGTTAAAACTCGTTGTTATTACGATGTTCTTGTTTCTATATTTAATTATAACTATTCATAAAAAAAATTGTACAAACTTTGCCAACTTTCTGGTCAATAAGTAAATTTTCATTCTTAAACTCATTCATATTTTGCCTTCTAGGACATGCTTGATGATTTCGGCTACTTCTAAATTAAAAAAAAGGTACTTCTAAATTGGCCTCTGTTCATTAACATCGCCGATCTCTGGCTGATATATACCTAAGTAAAAACTAATGTTTTTATAGACACCCTCGACAAAATTGCCCTAACACCCTTGTCTTGTAAATTTGCACGTCATACTTACTTGAACATTTTTGGTTTGATTGATGGTGTAAAATTGTAGCATCCTGAATTTTTAGATCATTTTGTAGGCATTTCTGTGTTATTTCAGGATCATTGGGTCGCGTTGTGATGTTGATACTCTTCTTAGCTCTGATGTTTCTCTACACATCATATTCAGCAAACATCGTAGCACTTCTCCAGTCCAGCTCTTCTCAAATAAAGACTCTTGACGATCTTCTGCATTCTAGAATTAAATTCGGCGTCCACGATACGGTGTTCAACAAGTATTATTTTTCAGTAAGTCACGATTTCGCCTTGTAACGTTTTTAGAAAATGTAATTAGTTTAACTAATTAGCGCTCACTCACGTGTTAATTCACGTTCGTACACACGAGTCTGCACAATTTTGAGCATAGCATTTAGGTATTTAGATTTTTCAAAACAATTATAATTCCTAATGAAATGACCGACAGTCGCTACTGTCACACAAAGCAAAAATTTAACAAATTCGTCATATACCAGAATAGCTGATTGGCTATAGCAAATAGGCATGTTGGCAAAATTATTCTTTTATATTTTTGCAGACGGCCACTGAACCTGTTAGAAAGGCCATCTATGAAACAAAGGTGGCGCCTCGCGGCTCCAAACCTAGATTCATGACTATGGAAGAAGGCGTTAAGAAAATGCAAAAGGTTAAACTGTGGTCATTAAAAGCTAATGATTCTTTTGAAGTAGCTGTTAACCGTGAGACTTAAGAATCAAAACAAATGAACTGCAAAAGATGTTTGTTTGAAAAAGAAAGTAACAACCCAAAATCTGTAGAAAGTCATGCTTTTACTTACTCTTTTCAGGGTTTATTTGCATTCCATATGGAAATAGGTGTGGGCTACAAATTCGTTGGAAAATATTTCCAGGAATCAGAGAAATGTGGTCTAAAAGAGATCCAATATCTGCAGGTGATAGATCCGTGGTTGGCTGTTAGAAAAGATACACCTTTTAAAGAAATGTTCAAGATAGGGTGAGATTGTAGTAACTCATTATTAAAAATATCCAATTGGTTCATCATGTTCAGTTGTGACGATCAACTGATCTCATTTTAATTTCAGAACAAAACGGATTCAAGAACACGGACTGCAGAGCAGGGAGAATCTATTGTTGTACGAAAAGAGACCCAAATGCTCGGGACAAGGGGGCAGTTTCGTTTCAGTCAGCATGGTCGACTGTTACCCTGCTTTACTAGTGCTGTCGTATGGGACCATTATAGCCATTGTGCTACTCTTCATAGAGATTACGAACGCTAAAAAATGCTTAATATTTAGAAAAAATTGCCGCACGACCGAAACTGTAGAGTAGTTTAAATTATTCATATCTAGAATTATAATTGAGGTCGTTTGAGTGTATAAGTTCGTTAAAAATGTTAAAATAGACACACTTCATTAAAAGTGGATGCTAAGGTGGTAGGATTCATAATGACCAAATTGTTAGCATGTAATCCGCATTTTGTTGTCAGTCAGTTATTAATTATTACACTTTTAGCTTCAAGCAACGCCTGGTAGAATACGTATGTGTATTATTAGTTCATGTGAGATATCTAATTGATTCGTACAAAATGTTAAGAGGAAATGGAGCGGTCATATTTTGTATGGAAACGTAGTCCCCTGATTCCTCCCTGGATATTACTCGTAGAACAATGATTTTTTACATCAACAATCTAATGATATATTAGCATGTTCCTATGTTTTCCTTTTTTTCTTTATTGAATTATTAAAGGAGATATTAACCTTCAAAAAAAAGAAAAATTGGTAAGTTTTTTCCGTCGTGTTCAAACCTCTTGAAACCAATTTTAACACCATTATATCAAAATATAAGAACATAGAAACACAGTTATGACATTTTTTAAACATTTAATGAAAAAACATATTTAATCGGTTAAGTTTTGGAGAAGAAATCAGGGGACTACGGAACGTTGTTTTTGAATAACTTTCATAGGTATTTTCGGTCCGAGCTGTAGTTGTTCTTATCGCACTCGACGTCGTCTGGGCAGGTCACGGCGCGACAGCAATAGATTTAGCAAATACCTATTTTTCAATTCCCTCGACCGGCATATTTCCTCTTAAGAATGAACTGAGCGGGTCTTACATTCATGTTGACGATCTACGATAAGACAAGAACCTCACTTCCTGCAGTGATTTTATGCAGAAATATACGAATTAATCGATAAGCGTGGATATTTTGATTACTTATCATTAGCATCGACAATAAAGATATCAGGAAATTACTCGCTTTCAGTATCAAATCGATGTGACAAACATGAACACGCAATTGTTTTTCTTGGTGCTTTGTGCCTTTGTTGGGAAGTCCCTAGGTAAGTAAACCAGTTTTAAGACCAGATTAATGTTAAAAACATTATTATAATGGCGTAGGTAGAGCATACGAAATATTATATAGGCAAAACCAACGCCATTTAGAGTTTCTTAACCACTTTTAGTAAATTTTTTAGCTAAGTATAGGTAGATGTGGTATCGTTAAATCGTAGTGACAGGTTTCTAGCCTATCACCTACAACATACCTATTTTTCTTAAAGTTAGTCACCTAGGTTCTTTACCTTCCCCGGAAAATCTGGAGAGCTGTTATACTAAACCCGATACCAAACTGGTATTGTTGCTTAATTGAAGACCACGGATTAGAAGGCAGTGTAAGTCGGCTCTTGAAGTAAATTTAGGTACGCCTTGATGAAAGCGCCAGTACAAAAGGCCAATAAACGCTCACAATGGAAATCTTTGGGGGAGAACTGTTAAGTATGTTCATTGTTCAGCTTCAGCAATAGCAACAGTGCCTCCGGGTTGATAAAGAAGAAAGCAAGAAGATGCAGTGCCTGGAATCAAGCTTAGCAAGATTTTAAGTAGTGGGGTAACGTCGAACACTGCTATTTCCATGGACAGGCGATGCGCAAATTTTAACCATTACCTACTTAAAATTTTGCTACGTTAAATACTAGGGATTATACCGATTGGTGCATTTTGGAAAACTATCTTCAACGCAGAGTCGATGGACTCTTGCGTGTATGAATTGTAAGTAAACGTCCCTGTGCTCGACACTGACCCAATACATGGCACTTGCAACCTTTATGTCATAGTAAGACAGGTGACAGATGGGTGTCATCTACTGGGCGTTGAGGCGTCAAGCATTGGTACATTTACCTTAATTCTGAAATTTTCAAAAATGTTTTTATTGCAGGTGATCTAAGATGCTACGCTTGCACCTTTTCGTCAGTCGACTCCGACCGCTCATGCCTGACGATCACGAACGATACACTTTCTGTTGATTGCCCTTATCAATATTGCACCATTATGCGACAGGAGTTCATGGTAAGTAGACGATTTAGAGGACTATTTTTAACCCATGTCGAATTGTGACTGGATATCTACAAAGAAAAGACTGTCAAATAAGAGAGGTGATAGGACTGCTCTACAAATACACCCTCATATTCCTATAACTAATGTTCAAAACGAGCAGAGCATACTAATACCTTGATCACACGTACCGAGTAGAGTGGCGAGAGAGTGTTCTCGGCCGAGTACTCGATTCGTGTGTTCTATTAAAGCAGTAGTACACACGAACCGAGTACTCGGCCGAGAACACTCTCTCGCCACTCTACTCGGTACGTGTGATCAAGGCATTAACGTTGCACATTACGGAATAATATAATTTTAACAAACCCGATTACCAATGTAAAGTTAAATAATGTTTACACGTTCTTAATTTCTATACAATAAGCATGTGCAATACAAATTTATAGCACCTTGACCATTTGTCTTTGTGCTGCTGTTGCTTTAGATTCGTTTGTTGGCCTTTTTCTTGGAGCCTTTTTAGCAACTTCTCGAAGTTATACCTAGCATCGATCACCATTTTGTGATTATTTGCGAATAGCGATCTTTTTTACCTCCCCATTTTCCCTGATAGATATGAGTACTATCGTTAATATCGTTATATTTTTGATAATTCTTTAGCGTGCATCGAGTCAATAAACATTGGCGTCACAAAGTTGTTGCTATAAATAATTTGTAGGCGTTTAGAATTTTAGTTCAATAACCACAATAATGCCATGTTCATGATGAAAATACACTTAATGTATTCCTAAGTACTGTTTTTATTAACAGCCCTGTGATATTCAGATAATGCTAATACAATAATATATTTTCCTCCTAACTGCGTCGAATTTGCTTGTCGCTATTGTGGCTAGACTCGAACTGTCTACTTACAGTGCTCGGCATTAAACTTGGCCAAAATTGCAAGGTGCGCAGACGCCGAAGTCATTTTTGGGTCGCGATTTTTTCGCGTAATGATGATTGGTTGCGTTTACCGCGCGATTGGTTCTTTATTTGACATTTGCCTTCTGCACTGCACCTGTTAATTTTTGGCAAGTTGTATGCTTAGCAATGTACCTACTTAGGTAACAGGACATATTATTTGTAAAAAAAATCCTACTTAAGTACTCATTCGTATTTTATTTCTACCTAGGATCCTATTGGAGAAGTAGCAAGTTTCACCCGTGGTTGTGAAGAATCGCCGGATTATCTCAACCATGACATCACGGATTCCACATTCCGGACCTACTATAGAGCCTGCACTAATGACCTATGCAATATTGGTAAGACTAACTTAACAGTAGAGGTGAGGTACTGTTATATTTACGCGGTATTCGCGGTGAAGTCGGTACGATAAATCAGAGTATTTAATGAGAAGTAGAGAGTTTAGCACAGCAAGGCGTGAATAGAGATACGCGCGAGATAAATTATAGGTAGATACCTATTATGGTATTGCTATTGAAGTAGCAAAGCTAACGTACTCATGTGCCAGAGAAAACTATTCAATTTATTTGAATTTTTCACAAAAGAAAATTTTCTTTTCATTTTGCATTTCAATTTCCTATCTTTCTTGTAAAACTTTTCAATCAAAACGAATAAATTTTTCACATGAAAAAGCTGAAGAGTGACCTTATATTCCAAAAATAAATTTTATTCTCGTTTGATTAGATCGACCCCTAGGATTAAAAATACAAAAATTAAATTAAATAAATGTTGAAACGAAACGTTTGGGGGTTTTTGAATTTGAATACGAAACTACCGAGAGGGTCGGAAAATACGGATAACTTGCACATTAAGAGTTTAGCCCGACATTTAACGGGCTATAAGGTGGCGCGTAGTACGCATTTGGCAGCAGCTGCCGCGGCTCCTAGATTAGGGGTCAAGGTTTAACCCAAAATATGTCGAGCTAAACTCGATGTAAGACATGAGCTATCCATATTTTTCACTACATTGAGGAGTTTGGAACTTTTCAAGCTGCTTAGGTTACGGACAGTAAACGACAAAAGATGCATCAATAAGTATTTAATTCCTAACTATACGAATTGAGAGACAATTAGAGTGCGTAGGTAGCCTATATTTTTAACAGTAGGTATTTTTTAAACGACTTCAAAAAAGGAGGTATTCAATTCGGCTGTATTTTTTTTTATTTTTTTATCATTTTTTATGTATGTTACCTCAGAACTTCTAAACGGGTTGACCGATTTCGATGGTTCTTTTTGTGTTCGATAGCAAATGGCTTCCCATTGGTCCCATTTTAATTTCATCAAGATCTAACTAGTAGTTTTTGAATTATCCTTAAAATAATAAAAAAATCAACAGGGATTCGAGCATTTTAGTCCAAACTTACATTTGTACATACAATCACGCCTGTATTCTTAAATGTGGTAGGCAGAGCACACAAAACGCTACATAGACAAAACTATGTCTATGACACGCTTCGTGGCCACTTCTTGCACATTTTTTGTAGGTTTTGAGTTTGCAGGTATAATAGTGACAGGTTGCTAGCCTGTCGCCGAAAATTTACTTTAACCTATGTCCTTAGTCGCCTCTTGCGACATCCACGGAAGAAATGGAGAAAATTTTTATGTGTATTCGCTGATTACTCGAAGACGCTTGGACCGATTTGGAAAATTCTTTTTTTGTCTGAAAGGGTATAGTTTCCAGGTAGTCCGATTGTCAGCATATCTTGACCTGATGATGGAATATGAGGGAAATCGAGGGCAACCCTCAAATTTTATAGGCACAGGTAATGTTTTTAGTACATTTTTCAAAGCTACACCAGTATTTACGCTTGGCAGTAAAAAAAATATGACTGAGCTGATGATGGAAGGTCAACTCCTTAATTTTTAGGAGTTAAAGGATAATTTTTCGATACTGAATGCACCTGTAGACTGAAAATTATAGTTTCAGCCAGGCCTGCTGCTTTTCAAGCGTTGCATTTCTGCTAATCCTCGTTCATCGTGGGGTTTACTTAACAGTTTAGAGGGTTCTAAATCAGATAGTGCTATTCCTTCTAAAGCCTTGAATCTGCTGAGAGCTACGTATACCTACCTGACCTTTAGTAAATATGTACATAAACAGAAGTTTTCTTTCAGGATAAAGCCAATTTGAAGTCGGTTTTTTTTTGTTTAAAATTATTTATTACTAAGATAGTGACTATCACAGTCTACAATCCCGATACCATCATCTCACCATGGACTTTGCAAATCTAGACAATATTACAAAGGAATTTCTTTACGATAGGTGACGGCATTCAGTCTGTGGTGGGAGGCAGCCTGAATCCCAATCCGGAATACGTCGGCGATAACTTGCTGGTACCAGGAACACGCGACGGAGCTGCCACGGCTCAAATCAGTATAGCTTTAGTTCTGGTGTTGTTAATAATAAACATGTTTAATCAGTAATAAATGTATTCTACTACCTATTAAAAATAGGTACTTGCCTAATCTCCTCATGTTTTGCTTTAATTGAAACTTGTTTTGTGCTGTCGATGATGTATTTACAATATAAAAATAAGGTGTCTAAGCAGGCTAATCGGTGGTTTAGATTAGAACAAAAATCGTTTCAAATAAGGTTTACTGAAGGAACCATTTTTTAAAGGTTGACCGGTAAAGGTTCGTAGTCTTTGTATCGAGATGAGCTCGACATGTATTGAGCAACACGCCACAGCAGCTGCGGATAAACGCGCATATAGAGAGATAGCGCGAGGTAGAGATACTTACTTTTAGGGATAAGTCAGCATTTGTACTTTGTATTAAGTAATTTATTTTAAGTATAGTTACCAGCATCTATATTTTCTTACTATGGCGAGGCGTACAAAAATATTTGACACGTCCTACTGCCCCTGGTGCTAAGTATCCCCGGAATCTAACTTGGCAAGATTTTAACTATGTATATAATGCTTAGGTAAAATCTAGCCACGTTTATAAATGCCGGGGACTGAAATAGTGGTGTCAGAGATTTATGCTGCCTTATGTCGGATATTATTGACAATAACTCTACCTGTTGAAAATTACCGGATAACTCACGTTAAATAAATCGAGTTTAGCTCGACATGTTTCGGACTAATTCGTAGCCCTTCATCTAGAAGCCGCGGCAGCTGCTGCGCCGTCGCGTGTGTCGCGCGCAGAGAGCCGAGGCGCGCAGTTCGCGTTTGGCAGCAGCAGCTGCCGCGGCTTCTAGATGAAGGGCTACGAATTAGTCCGAAACATGTCGAGCTAAACTCGATTTATTTAACGTGAGTTATCCGGTAATTTTCAACAAGTGTGAGTCTCACGGTAGTTTAATGTATAAATAACTCTACCTACTTATGTTTTTATCAACAAACTTATTTTACTTATTTAATAAGTAGCTACTTGCTACTTTAACCCTTCGTATGCGGGAAATGAAAAATATACTGCATTCGAGCCTCTTCTGTTTCAATATCTACAAATTATGGTGATTAAAATAAAAATAAAAAAAAGATATCCTTAAAATGGAGCAGATCTGCTCCGTAGCATACGAGAGGTTAAATACCTACCTCCGAAATTAAAAATCTATGATTAGTTATTGATTAACTGCCGTTTGGTTCCTACCTTGGTTTCTACTTACTGTGGTGACCATTACCAACTGCACTTCCTGTAATAAAAAGGAAAGCTAATAGTAATAAAGATTAGATTAGTCACAATCACAAATTCACCCTCACAGTGAATGGTTTCCATAACAACTATTATGATGCACCCAAAACAAACCGCAACTGCATTTAATCCGGAAAAGAGTATTTCAAGTTACAATGAAACAGTAAGTATTCATTTTAACAATGATCTTAGTGAAAAATATTGTAAAACTTATCTTAATCTTGTTGACTTCGGAACGTATCACGAGATTTTGACAGTATCCTGAACGCAAAATGTCACTCGATGATGATGTAGGTTATGTTGTCTATATTTTATATAAAATGTAATTAGTAAATTAAATTAGTTGTTTTAGCGGTGTAAAACACAATATGACAACTTCACCGACCAAAACCAAGCAAAAACTGTCGTTACGGAAGCGGTTGTTCGTTAAAAAATCACCTAAAGTTGGCTGCTACGTCGATACGGATTCGAATGACGAGTTTACCCAGTCCTCGTCTCGGCCGATATCTCCCGCTGACCCTTTCCTCGCTCAGAGCGCGCACCATGCCGACGCTGGCTCAGACCCTGGGGAAAACCACAAGAACTCTTCGGAGCCATTCTGCAACAACACAAGCCACTGCAGTGACCATTCGCTGAAGGACGACGATAACAATCGACAATGCTGCAAGACTTTCTTCCGAAGGTCCCGTCCCAGAAGCCTAGTTGATAATCAGCCATCCAAAGACGTAAACTCTAGGCCATGTAGCCCAGTTAACAGCTCCATAAATAGTTATAGTGAAAACTCTGTGAGTCAAACCAAATCTGAAGAAATAACAAAAGCTACAGTTAAATTTCCTAAAGGTGATGATCCTCGTAAGTATTTTGAGCATTCAGGATCATTTGAAGGTAATAAACCAAAGAGTAAATTATTTGTGAAGAGACTATCGGCTGATCATTTAATATCAACTGAGAGTAAACCACTGTTCCACTCATCACCTGAAAGTGACCGCAGCAGTTCCTTAGACCGGAAAAGAAGGTAAACAGTATATTATTTACTTGGTTTGGCTGTCTTGTCTGACTACCTTGGTAACATGTCTAGTTATGTTTTTATTTTAACCATTTGAATGTCATATCAAAAATTACTACATTTAAAATGAATAATACCAGCTACAAAGACTTCTATAAAAACAAAAGCTTTTGTAACAGATTGTGGACAAGTCATGCAAATGGTTAAACTGTTGACTTAGCATGGCAACATGTGAATGTTGTTTGTTGTTTCATACATGGGATAAACTAACTGGCACTTTCTGAAGTCTCTAGTTAGACAGTGTCAGGTATAGTCTATCACATGCGCATGTCTACTCACACCTTGCTGTGCTAAGCCGGCAGATTCTCTAATTTGACACAAGTGCATAACATTAAGCTGCTCTGCTTCTTCTATTCTTCACTCTGTGGTGTTAAACTGTGTATACATGTGCTGATTTTCAACACAGGGCCAAATCTACAATAACAAGATCACACTCCCGTGCTGGCAGCACGGACAGCTTGGCTCGTAACTCTCTTCTTGCTGCACAGGTGCTTCGGCTCATACCCACACATGAGGCTCGGGAGAGGTGGTTGTCAAGACTTAATAGTAATCTGTAGTTATTAAAAGAGACTAGCTCGCTTTAATAAAAAAAACTACTAAATTGCAATAAGTGGACTAACTTGATACCAGGTTCTTTGATTGGTGGCTTTAATTAATGTTCTTTTAACTGTGTTGTCTGTGTCTGGGTCTTGGATTATTTCATGGGTCAATCAGCTATTTTATGTTTCGGGGTTGCCATAATGATGTCTCCTGGGTAACATGGTTATTTTTGAGTGGTTTTTTAGGATGTAACAAATCTGGTCATTCCTTATTCCCTTTAACATATTACAAACTTTTCTAGAAATATGTGTCTAAGTAACAACAGTAAGTGTTAGTATACCAAGTGTAAGCATAAAAGAGTTGATTTGTGTATTCATTTTGATGTCAAATTAATTCTAATACACAAGGGAAAGTATCCAATTGCTTTAAAATTTTTGGTTGTTTCTTATTTAACCTGCAAAGTAAGTTTAAACAATTTTTTGAACTAAAAAAAAATGTTTTTCAGGAACTACCTTTACGGGAGGCTAGCATCTCACTCTCTCCTTGGAGCTGCAGAGCTGGAACATGTTTTTCCTGACAGAGAAGTTACTATATTTGTTGGTACATGGAACATGAATGGCCAGGCCCCACCCAAGTATGTTCAAACTGATGTAAACTATATTTTGTCTTCATCAAAGAGATTATCAAGTCTAAATTAATAAATCACAATTTTCTAATGTGACACATGAGACACATGTCTTAATTCCCGGAATTAAGAATATTAGAACATCTGTTTATTTTCAGGGAACTTGCAGATTTTATTTTCCCCAACCAAGTGAAACATGTACCAGATATATTTGCCATTGGTACCCAAGAGTCGTACTCGGAGAGGACAGAATGGGAAATTACTATTCAAGAAGTACTGGGGCCATCACATTTACTCTTACATTCATATTATTTAGGTATGTACCTAGTTTGAAACAAATAAGATTATCATCAACACATCTGCATTCATGCCTGCCTTGTATGAGCGTACTTACATGCAAAAACTCAGGATGACATTAGACACCCCTGACACTCTGTTACTCCATCGTTACACAAATACTACTATACATCGTGCGGTTTAAAATCGCTCAGCGATACTAGAGGGGACATCGGGATCGGGGCATCGGGGGCAACACGGGGAGGTAAAGTGCGATTGATCTACCAATAGCGTGTCGCTCCTTGGATACCGAATAGTCCTAAACAATTATTACTGCGTATACCCCTTCTACTTTTGCCAAGCGATTTTAACTCACCGCGCGACTCGTGCTACAGACCTTGCATCACGATTACTACAACAATAATAAAATTACACTTTCTTGTCTGCAGGCACAATCCACCTTACAGTATTCATAAGGAGAGACCTCATTTGGTTTTGTTCGTTACCAGAAGATGCCAGTTTATCCGTAAGGCCCGGAACCGCTTTCCGAACAAAAGGAGCCGTCGCTATATCTTTCGCGTTATTTGGCTCGACTTTTCTGTTCGTGACAGCCCATTTAACAGCCCACCAGGAAAAGGTGAAAGAGAGAGTGTCAGATATAAAAAGGATAATAAGAGCCATTGATTTACCAAAGAACCTGCCGTGCAGACATAAAAGTAAAGGTGAGCGATTTTAGATTACTCTTTTATGTTTAAAATTACTCTTTTCTTAACTACCTGAGGATCAAACGGATTAGTCGTCTAGTTTTTGTTGCTGGTTCCCATTATAATGTCTCCCGGGTTACTCTAAGAGAGTTATCTAGGATCCGAGTTCTTTTCAGCTTAGCAATATAAAACTGAACACGCTGAACACTTTTGGTTATTTATTATCTCTAAAAATATTACCAACTTGTTTTAAAACTATTTGCGCTATAACTTATATCCTGAAACTAACAAATTAACTGTTTGTTTTCAGATGTTACTAATAATTTTGATTATGTATTCTGGTGCGGAGATTTAAACTTTCGATTGGGAGAGCCGCGGGCCGCTGTTTTAAGATGGATAGAGCAAACAGAGGTGCATTATGCTTAATAATTTTACACTATTATGCCCTAGCCTTAAAAAAGTAGCATTTTGTAATTATTTATTTAAAATTGTGTCATGAAAAAGAAATTACTTTTTATTTTATCACCTATTATTGAATTGACGCCCTTTTCATGAAAAATACTGTCTATTTTGCGATTTTATTTCTTCGATTTTAAAATGCCTCAACATTAAAATCTGACTCTCTAAATCTAATTAAATTTACGATTTCTCATTACAATATTTTTCTGTTTCTTTCTAGTTTCCACTGCCACACCACTTACCACACGGGTTGCTACATGCTGATCAGCTGACCGCAGTACTTGAAGATGGCGCTGCGTTCCGGGACTTCAGAGAAGCTCCCATAACCTTCCCGCCCACCTACAAGGTAATAATACACCACACGACAATGGTGTCGCTGAAGAGTATAATAGTGTAGTTAATGTAATTATTGTTATGGGACAATTGCGAAAGACCAGATCTGGAGGGTTGGGAAATTTATTTTCTGTCTGAGCGTTTCATTCTCACGTTAACACCGATATGTCCCGCATTTATTTTGAAAGCGGTAAACACTTGGTTTGTGTCGTCCTTGACAGTTGTAATTAGGTAAAAAGATAATTTTGAGGCATTCGGTTCTTAATAGCAAAATCTTAGGTATAAATTATTCCTAACACAGGAGCACTGGTGTTACTCAGCTATTCAGCTGTGACTGTGACTATTGCAAGGGCGGATCCAGCTTTGGCGGCAGGGGGGGGTCACATAGTCGTGGTCAAGTCAAAATGTATAATTTAAATTTAATAACAATAGGTATAAGTAAAAACCGGCCAAGTGC
>BHDV01002834.1:173407-193391 GCA_005406045.1 Adoxophyes honmai | reverse complement strand
GATGACTTAAAAAAATACAGGCTTTGTCTGGGAATTAAGCTAACTTAAATGTGAGATTTTTTTATGATGCCAGCCGAAAGAACGGACAAACTAAAAATAAATAAAAAAAGCGTAAAATATGTACTTAGCTCATAATTTTAACCAAATTAAAAACGATGTTATTTTATTGTAACATGAACAAAACAAATGTTTTAAACTTGTTATAAAAAAAATACCGCATTTGATTTTACTTCTTTTATTTTCTTCTTTTTTTTAAATACCTGTTTGGGGCACTTTCCCTTCATATCCCGTAGTTTTGTGACACTCAGTAACCTAGTGTGGTACTGTACTAGGAAGAGGTACCTTAGTGACTCTTCTAGGAACAATTTATCCTTATACACTAACAATGACAAAAAAGATATTGTGAAAACACTTACTTGTCTTGCCCGTAAGAATAAGTACATAACAATTAACTTAATCCAGTAACTCCGGTTTCTTTGCTGGTAGACCCCAAACAGTGGCGGTTTGTGCGGGGCATTTAGAAACTTGAATATTATAACTAAACTAAGAGGTATTAAGAATGACACCAACAAGGTTAACATTTTGAGATTTAATTACTTAAATTAGCCACTAATTATGTAAAGTTGTTCACGCAATGACCAACTGCCGCCAAATGTTGATAATCTGTCTGCAGTACCTTATCAGATGGAATAATACCTACCCACAATCAGTAAAATAACGCAATTACCAAGTGAACAGATAACTTTTAAGTTAATCTGGTAACTATCAGTGAGCAAGAGAATTAATCGGGGCAATATAGCGGCAGCCGGATTATGCGTTATCGACTCATGCAGCTGTAGAAAATTCTAAGAATAGATACACCCAATCGATTAATAATTTTAACAAAAAAACTGACTTCAAACTAGTAAAATCCTGAAAGCATACTTCTGTCTGTGTATTAGTTAGAAGCTACAGTAGCTTTGTAGAATGTTACAGAATTTTGTATTCAAATAGATATTAGATCATTAATACATACATACATACTTACATATCGTCACGCCTCTTTCCCACAGGGGTAGGCAGAGACTAGGTACATACTTTGTTCCACTCGCTACGATCCTGACATACATACTTACATACATACTTACCTCTTTTGCTTCATCCACGTTCATCAATCTCCTCATACATGCTCGTCGGTTTCGGGTACTCTTGACCTGACCTGTTTCTAAAACGTCCGCGATTTGGTCACGGAACGTCCGTCTAGGTCTTCCCCTCCCACTGCACCCATCTACATTCCCCGTATAGATTTGTTTTGTCAGTCTTCTTTCATCCATCCTCTAATACTTGTTAATTAAATACCACCGAAATGTAAAAAGTAGGTAACTTGTTGATTGTTGATAACCTTACCTCAGTCTATACAAATAAATAAGAGCGAAAAGTTACTTTAAAATTATGTCCGACACGAATCTTTCACATGTGGAAAATACGGTATAAATATGTATCGAGTAGCGGGTAAGACAGTGGTAGCGATCCAGTTCATATACCACGGGGGTTTTACCCTCCATCCCAGAACACAACAGTGCACGCACTGCTGCTTTGCAGCTGGGATAGCGGGTAAGACGTAGGGTACGTCAGGATCGCTACCACCGTCTTACGCTAATCAGGCCGCATAGCAACAGTGCGTGCACTGTCGAGTTCCGGCATGTAGGGTAAAACCCCAGCAGTAGTAGCTCATGCATGGTAAGTCTGGATCGCTACTACTACCGCCTTACCCGCTACTCATACCGCAAACCAGCAGTAATCCGTTTGGATGGATGTAACGCATTTTCCACATGTTATATCTTTTGGAACTTTGGTATCTAGCCGATCCGATTATGCTAAAGCTTTGCTTTCACTTGCCCGGGCAGCCGGGCACTAAAAATATACCATATCAGAATTTTATGATTAAGTACTAAATAATTACCTAAATAAGATTGCTGCCAAGTGTTAACTCGAAAATGCAAACCGTAGAAACGCATTTTTGATAATACGAATCCAGCATTGTGGTCCATTATCATCGACACTTTTGTACGATTATAATAGGGTTAAAATTAATATCATCAATGTGTCTTTTGGTTTAGTATATTGAATACCTACATTATTTAACTTCTGGAGTGAGAATTTGTGAGCGACTTCACTCTTAGGTAAAGATTTCACGTACACATACATACATATTCTCACGCCTGTATTCCCAAGAGGGGTAGGCAGAGCACATGAATCCGAAACTTCAGTGCCACGTTTAGCAATTTCAGGGTTACCAGATGGTTCAACGTGATATTGTAGTGACAGGTTGCTAGCCCATCGCACACAATACACTAACCCTTTCCCAGAGTCGACTCTTACGACACCCACGGGAAGAAAGGGGGAGGTGCTATTCTAACCCGGCACCACACGGGTTAGATTTCACGTATCTATCTTATAGTGTCGTCACGCGTATCAGGCTCTAAGCATATCGTATCTTCGAAAACGTTTGTTTTTAAATAAGTACACATTTTTTAATAACTGACAGAGTAAACAGTTTTCTTAGTCGTTTTGAATTTATCAGTTGAGAAAATTAGGCATGTTTTGTAAATTTCGTTCAGAGTTGCCATTAATTTAAAGTTAATGTTCTTGCACTATTTTAGTGAATGAGTAAACAAAATGCGTCTTTAATCTCCTAGCAGGATTAGGTTTTTTAGCAGCAGATAGGAATCTGCCATAAAAACTAAGTTATGTTATAAATCAATTCATATTTATTATTATTTATTTACTAGACTTACAGAATTAGGATAAGTATTTTAGTACCAGACCAAGGGACTGTTAAAAACGCCTGAAACGTCACAATTTGAACATTAAGTTTAGTTCAACAAAAATTTGAACAGGACTTTCATAGTGACTCAATGTAAATTATAAGATATGGATAAGACTGAAGATATTATTTAATGCTACAATGATTACTCTATGTAACAAATGCAAATAGTTATAATTATAACACCTGTGTGGTTAATTTTAATAAACAGTCTCTAGATTTGACCAACCAGCCAACATGTAAATGTATGTAATGTTACACATTGGCCAAGTACTTGTAGGTTTCAGTTAACATGTGACTTTGGACCAAACCCAAAGCGTAACATTGGACTAGGTTTTAAACCCAAAGTGTAACATTGGACCAGGTTTTAGACCCAAAGTGTAACATTTAGCCAGTGTTGGTAAAGGTTGGTCATTATTCGGCAGCGGTAGCGAGGAGGTGTTTATGTACGCACTCCTCTTTGTTGATGAGGTGCGTAGTTTTGTTGACCAGTTGCATCAAAGTGTTGAGGTTGTTTGACCACTCGTTGAGGCGGTCAGAGGCGTCCATGTTCAAACTGTAAATATTACATTATGTGTCAGATCATTATCTCTAGTTCAAAGAATTTCAAATATAATTTTGGTTATAGTACTATCGAACCAACTGATTCCTAACCCATCGCAGAACGTTGTCACAATCACAAGAAACGTTATAGAGATTTCACCTGTCGAGCAATGCAATGTCAGTATGACGTTTACTGTTTATAGGTTCTATGGTGGGTCAGTAATCAATTGGTTCGATGGTACAGTTCTCAGAAAATAATCAGTAGCCTACCTGCAAGTAAACCTAATTCCGCGAGAGTTGACGTGTATGACATACACAACTAAACAAAGAACTGATTGTATAAAAGGGGAATGAATAAATTGAACAAGCAAATGTCAAAATCCACCTGTTATTATAGGGCATGTTCTTGAGCGTGTGGCCTCAAACTCGTGGAACTAGGAATAGAATCTAAAGCTCGTTAATAAATATTCACTTTCTGAAATCCACTTACTGACAGAGCAAAATTCGTAAAAAGATAAGGGCAACGTTTTTTTCTAAATAAGTATGATAGCCGACCGATCGATCGATCGTCGATTGACGGTTTCTACCATATCGAAACTATCGATCGATGTCGACTATTTCATTCTACCATCGATCGATCGATCTGGTAACACCCTAAAGGAGGTTGCATAAGGAATAAAGTTCACATCATACCTGAAATGCACGACTCCCGCGGGCCGGTCGATCTTGGCTTTGACGACGGCGCTCACCACCAGCTGACTCAGAGCCTCCTCGGTTTCAGTCTCCGAAAGACCGAGGAGTTCGCTCATGCGTTGCACGGATATACGGGTGTAGTACATCGACATGATGCGGATGTTCTGTGGGCACGACGAGTAGTTAAAGTACACTGTCATCTTAACGTCAAGTTTCAAATTAACTGAATATGTCGCAAAAATAAAATTGGTTGTTAATTCTCTGACCAGCAGTAGGATATATTAACAGGCTATCGAAAAAAAAATCTTGTCACTGATTATTTTTAACTTACATGTTCCACAACCCTGTTTTTGAGATCGTTCCAACGCTCTTGGCCTTTTTCGTCACCGGAATCGAAGTAGGGCGTTGCTCGGAGAGCCTTCTCGTAATGCTGGCACAGGCTGTTCCACTTGATGATTTCAGGATTGATGAACAAGCCCAGCAGTTGCCTGACACAAACCATTACCAGTAAGTATAATTTATACTCGCTGTTAGACTGACATGGCACATTTATGTCTCAGTTCCATAGATAACATTTCAAGATGTTCACTGGTATATATGGCTCAAAGGTATGGTGCATTCAATGTAACATTATACACATAGAAGAATAACTACTCTCCTGCAGTCTCCAGAAGAATAACTCAAGCTGATACAAGAGGCTACGATAAATTACTCTCCATATGCAGCTCGGGAAAAGATCCACCATTATTGTTCCCAGAATGTAACGTGGCAAGATTTAAAGTAGTGGGGGTAGCTCCAATCTGCATTATTCCACCATACTTTTACCAGTCACTGCTTAAGTAAAGGTTGATGAAATTGCGATCTTGGAAGATGCATATGTTATTTATATACTGAGGTTAGAGTTTAAATAAATTGCTCACTTGTATTCCGGTAGTTTGTCCAACTCCTTATCCTCATTAACTCTGTGCGTAAGATCAGCTTGTTCATTGTCATATGGAGCTAGTACGAGGAAGACAATGCTGCCAGTCAACGCGTCAGCCCCTCCTGCAGTCCCTAGGGCGCGGAAGTGACGGCAGACGGACAGGTAGGCACCGTTATGCTGGTCCACAGCTATCATGAGACGGTAGAACTTCTCTTTAAGTTCCTGTGAAGGTTATGTTCCTTTTTAGTGGTACTTGACTTCATAAAAATAAGATGTTTATTTGTTAGAAACAATATTTAGAAGAATTGTTGTAAATTGGTTATTAATAGTAAGAGCTAGTACTACAGAGCTTAGTTTCCAATTCTAATTAGATTCAACTTTTTACTGGTTTATACATTTTGTGATATCAAATATTAAGTAAGTAAGTAAGTAAGTAAGTAAGTAAACACTTTATTGTACAAAAGGAAAAAAACACAAAATACAAAAAACAAAATTATATACAAAAGAAATGGCGACGTACAAAGGCGGACTTATCCCTTAAGGGATCTCTTACAATGGTGGTCTAGTAACTTAATATTACCTGGGTGTCCTCCTCTTCAAAGAATTTAGTGTTGATTTTCTTTGAAATAATCTGAGTGCGGATGTAATCCTTGATAGCGAGGCAGAGCCTCATCTGCTCAAGGATCAATTCCACCTTTTCCCTCTTTGACATTGAACCGTAAGTCTCAACCTGCAGTTCCTGTATGATCTTAGCTGCTTCTGCCACATTCCCATCTTCTTCACGTATTTTAGCCAGAATATGGGTCAGTCTAGCTCTCTCCACTTCAACATAGATCTTGCCTTCTGTTATAGTCCTCAGAGTCTCAATGAGCTTGATTTTTGTCTCCTTGTCAGGTGTTTTGTCAACGTAAGTGTAACATTCTTGAACCATTTTGACAACAGCCTGTTTCAATTGAGACCTGCGGAGGATATGTAAAATTAGTAAAGTTAACAATCTTGTTAACTTTGTAGCATATTTACATTGTTACGAATAGTTAATGGATTAGAGTACCTTCTCTTAGACAAGAGGACAATCTGATCGTTGAGGGCAGTCCAGTTCTTAGCTTCAAAGCAAATTTGCACTATAGCTACTAGGATCCTGGCTGTTGATGCCATGTCAGCACCCTGAAACATTAATAGACAATCAGTGCTGGTTCGACATAATTTCCATAACATTGCCAAATGCTTCAGTATATTTCCTAGGACAATGACACAAGTTTGAGCTATTGTTTTTAATTTTCTGTGATTCACAAAAACATAACAAAAAATATATATTAAAGGCAGTACCATGTGTGTAGTCAACTTAATCAGGTTTCATTACATTGATAATGTACAGAAAACATATGGTAACAACAAGTTTCTATTGCTAGTTTTTCTTTAAATTCTAAATAACATGTGTATTGTTGTGATGTATACCGTTCTTGTCTGCTTTTCAAGGGCCAACAGCTGATCAATTGCTTCCTGGACCTTACCCTTGGAAGCCAATGACATCCATAGCGGTATTTTCTCATCACAAGTGATGCTATAGTCCACCTGAAATTTATTAAAAAAAAGATAAGAGCATATAACAAATAAAAAGTTGGATTTGAAGTTGTTGAAAGTATTTATGCAACCAATCTTCAAAACATTGCTAGTGTGATGTAGAACACTGACAGCCGGTGACGTAGGTGATGTATGTGAACTAAGTTCTACTATCGGACTATAGGTGGCACTAGGATCACTACAAATTTAAAAAAGGTGCAACTGGTTGACAAGGTGGATAAAAATAACATATTAAACAAAGTTTATGAAGATCAGTAGGTATAAACAAAAATAAATGTGTATTAACCCATTAATGGTCAAAATGAAACTAGCAGAGATTCATCAAAAATTTGTTGATTTTATAATTAAAGAGGATAAAAGGAATTAGGAAATGAGAAAAAAAAAATTTTTTTTTTTAGGCATTTTTGCGAGTTTTCTCACCTTTTCGGTAGAGTTTGGAGCGACGTTATTGTCGACAAGGTGGAGATTTATTTATTATTATAAAACTGTACCCAATCATATTACATTTAGCGTCAACAATTTAAATTTTTCCCTTAATTTTAAGTGTTCCCAAATTGGCACAGTGACCAAGAATGGGTTAACAAGCATGTAACAGTTTTTAGTTTAAAGGCTCAATCAGACGGTTCATTTTTCTTTCATTTTCGCCTTTCATTCGGTACTATTCACTCGAAATAACACGTCTGAACACGGAATGAAACAAAACTGTCGAATGAATTCATTAGAAAAATGAAGCAATCACTTGGATGAATGTTCATCCGAATGAACCGTCTGATTGGGCCTTAAGTAGGTTAGGTGACCATTCGATTTTTATTAATATGCAACAATTATGTTTAAGTTAGCCTCAACTACTATACTCTACAACTTAACGGTTGTCTTTGTGTTATGTTAGCCGTTAACAGAACTGTGACTCTCAGATTCTCCGTAGCGTCATCAGCATAACCTAAACTTCACAATGATTATTTTTATTTTTATACCTCTATAACACTTACCTCCATTTTTACTATCTTTCCACTGGCATCGAGACTAGTAACATCATCGTTTGTCGTCATTTTTACTCGGGAACACAACTGTAATAGGAAAGACAGATAGTAGTTGATGTAAAGAGAAAAGTTAAGATTAAAACGAGAAATCAATGAGACGCACGGTTACTGATAGATTTTAAAACTACAATTTAACACGGAGTCGTGCTTCTTTTCCAAATTGATGAGTTTAAGTTAAGTGTTTTATTTGAGAATAATAAACCAAGAAACAAGAAACAAAAAGTGACTTGCAATCTCTTTTTGACAATTCACGTAATTTGACGTATTGGTTCGTTTTCTTTTTAAATACACACATTCACTAGCGACTGTGAGCATAACGCCTTTCAGCCGACTGTTATGACTAAAGTATAGTACATCAGTATATCTTAGTTAGTACATTTACACCTCAGTTACACTAAATACCTAAATTATTGAAGTTTTATCATTTTAATCGTAAAACGAGGCGTTTTATTTTGAACGGTGGTTCCTCAATTCACTGAAAAGCAAAAATTATTGCATGTGAAAAACATGCTAAAACCGAAAAAAATAGAACATATAACTTGTAACTTTTAATATAACTTGTAACTTGTTAAACATGTAACTTGTAAAAAATACTAACTTAGATTTTATTCGTGAAAAAGACGTGATGTGTTTAAGCTACCAAAATTAACGTCTATAAAAAAAAGGATATTGAACGAAGTGAATGCTATCTGTGGCCAACTTCCATTTTAGTTCGACATTCATTCGCTCACGTTCTTATTCTCATTCAATCCGGTCAATCATTCTTTCAGTTCTGTCCAATCCAAGAACATTATACATAAGGACTGCGCACTTGCCAATAAAAGCTGTGCCAAAATGAAATAGCTACCAGAGATTCAGTGTGTCCCTTTCTAAGAGGGTGACATGATATTTTTGCTAAATGAGACATTCAATTTCGTAATCTTACAAACATCACGCTTAAATTCCCAAATGGGTTAGGTAGAGTACTCAAATTCAAATTCAATTTTTTTATTACATTATAAATTTTTAGTGTTACAAAATGTTAAACGCCCTGTTGGGGCGTAGCAATTTAACTTAAACTAATCAATTAATTAATTAATTAAATGCCCTTTCGGGGCGTACAAAAGACTTAACACGTATGACTTACTAGCTTTCCGCCCGCGGCTCCGCCCGCGTGGAACTCGGTTATATTGCGGTATAAAGCACAACTATAAGAAAACTTCTCGTTTCAAACGACACACGGTGCCATCGATCTATCATCTATCGATATCGATCTATCAAGCAAACTATATTTTTGTTTTCCCTCGGGAACATAATTTTTTTCCGGGATAAAAAGTAGCCTATGTCACTCTCCGTGCCCTAAACTATCTCTACCTAAAATCCATCGCTCCGTTTAGCCGTGAAAGACGGACAAACAAACAAACAAACAAACAAACAAACAAACAAACAAACAAACAAACAAACACACTTTCACATTTATATATTGGTACGGATACATTATACATTATATCTATACTTAAAAGTATTTAAGAGGTATGTTTTGGAGATCCTATTTTTAAAAGATACGTACAGAGATTACTTTTGCTTAAAATTATTATTGCTATTATTTCTATAAGGTGCGAAATGGAGTTAGAGATCAAAAATGTAAACAAACAACTGTCAATGTCAAAGTGACATTCCAGAGGTCGTAAACCTGTTTTGTTACTAATTTATTATTGTATTATTTTTTTAACTACTTTTAGTTTATTGATTCATAGCAATATTCGTTGCATATTATGTGATACCTTTTAAAAATACGACATTATACTTGTGTTCGTATGGATTCACACGAACGAAAAACACAAAAACAATGAAACAAAAACAAATAACGAAATAAAACCAAACTTAACACCAAACTAAAACTCAACAACAGAACGCATAAGCGGGAGGGAACACATTCGATCACGACAGATGTCAGAAAACGAATTATATGATGTATAAAATGGGCTAAGTGCGAATGTAGAAAAGCGGTCTACCCGCGATCTTTTAAGTGTCGTCCATTGCAAATTGAACAATATTTCATCGATTCATCAGTTTTACTGGACAATTAATTACATATATAAACATGAATACGAATAAAAATACGAACCAAATGTTTACAAATTCTAACCATTGCCAGTGGCATAATTATAAAATAATCAAATTTGCAATTTAAAAAAGATGTGCTATTTCCTTTGTTCATTTAAATGTTACATATGTTCACACGGTTTTATTCTGCTTATAAATTAGTTGTACTCATTTTTATCTAGCGTAATTATCGAATTTTAAGTTTTCCTAATTACGTTTGCTTTTATTGCAATGGCAACACGTTTGTTTACATTTTTGATCTCTAATTCCATTTCACACCTTAGGAAATACATTCCTATATGCCCTATCAGGGCATACCTACTAAAGACTAATACCTATTACTTATTGTACTGATTTATCCATATTTATGCACATTTAAAAGTTAAGTTTGACCATCGAAGCTTTTCAATCAGTAAATTCAAAGCGCTTTACAATTATACTCCAACGTCAAATTATTAAAAAGCTTTGAAATTGTTCGTCCATTTCTTTGTTTACTCAATCGTAAACTTCTGTTATACGACTTATATATTTACTAGCTTTCCGCCCGCGGCTTCGCCCGCGTGGAACTCGGTTATATCGCGGTATAAAGCACAACTATAAGAAAACTTCTCGTTTCAAACGACACACAGAGCCATCGATCTATCATCTATCGATCGGTCATCGATCGATATCGATCTATCATTGATCGATATCGATCTATCTAGCAAACTATATTTTTGTTTTCCCTCGGGAACATCAATTTTTCCGGGATAAAAAATAGCCTATTATTTAATCCGGACTTCTATCTTTACATCTGCAAAATTTCAAAGCAATCGGTTCAGTAGTTACGGCGTGAAAGCGGAACAAACAAACAAACAAACAAAAAAGTAAGGATAAATTAAATCGTGACCAATATCACAATTCGTTGCCTTTTTTAGCACAATTTAGTTCCCTTATATTAAGTAGTTAGCTTGTCTGTGGGCAAAAAACGTGGCTATCACAAACTATATGAAATATAATATAATCATATAATCACGCCTATGTACCCAGATAGGATAGGCAGAGCACACAAAACGTGAAATAAACATAACCATGAGTATGACTATTTCACGCTTCGCAGCCATTACTAGCATTATTTTCCCACAATACAAAGAATCATGGTCAATGTAATGATGACTTAAGGGGTTACCATTACAAAAAAGTAGACTTAATAGTAAATATGTCTTATATTAAATTAAGTGTATATTAACCCATTAAGCGCCAAAATAAAACTAGTGGTAATTTTAACTCAAAATGTTTATTTTCTAATTATTAGTCATACATTTAAACATAAAAGAGAATAAAAGGACATGTTTCGTTATAACAATAAGTTTTAGAGGGGTGTACTCGCATGAGTACAGCGGCCACTTAGCGATGAAATTTTTCAATACATTATCTTTGTATACACAAGGTTTTTCAAGCAAATTTTACAATGCCACCGCACTCTAGCATGACAAACCGCACAACGCAATTGCTTTTCCATTTTTGGGGGATAGTGACCAAAGGCACTGTTTGCCAGTCCTGGTACTGTTGAAGACGAAGGTGGGTCAGAACGGCTTCTATATTGAGTTATTTGGCGCAGATAATACCTGGAAATATTGCGCCTAAACAACAGCTAGTTTATGCGATCAGTACATACATAATACATACATAACCGTCACGCCTTATTCCCTGAGGGTTAGGCACAGACAAAAAAGCGCCATTCGCATCTATTCTGACATACTTCTCTCGCTTCACTCACATTCATCACTCTCGTCATACACGCTCGATGGTTTCGGGTACTCCTTATTTGGGCTTTATTTAGTACATCGCCGATCTGGTCGATATACGTTCTACGAGGGCGCCCTCGACCGATTTGCCCTAACACACTTCCCTTGTACATACATACATACATACAGTCACGCCTCTTTCCCACAGGGGTAGGCAGAGACCACTTTGTTCCACTTGCTACGATCCTGGCATACTTCTTTTGCTTCATCCACATTCATTAGTCTCTTCATACATGCTCGCTTCCCTTGTAAATTTGCTTATATCCTTGATTCGTCCATTCTCTCCACGTGCCCAAACCAACGCAGCATACCTTTCTCTGTATGCGATATTCTCTATATCTATGCGATCAATGTGGCTGAGAATATGTAAACGCCAGGCATTTGCTATAGCCATATCAATCAGATAAGTAAATAGGACCCAACACCCCTGCTGACGCCATCGCTTGTGTGGTTGTCGTAAGAGTCGACTCTGGGAAAGGTTTAGTGTATTGTGGGCGATCGATGGGCTAGCAGCCTGTCACTGCAATATCACCTTTGACCATCTGGTTACCCTGAAATTGCTAATCGTGGCACTGGATTTTTGAATTCATGTGCTCTGCCTATCCCTCTTGGGAATACCGGCGTGAGAATATGTATGTATTGTATGTATGTATCTTCATCAGATCCTTCTTCCTCAGCCGTCACTACGCTCGGAAGTGGTGGTATAATGGCTGAATCATAGGTGGCATCATCGTCATTATCTTCAAAAATTGCTTGGACAGCCCTTATAATTATTTACAGTTGAAAATCGTTTGGAAGCCATTGGTAGTAAGCTGAAACAGAAAATACAGAAATACAGGTTATTTTGATTATGTATGTTGCCGCTGTACTCAAGCGAGTACACCAATCTTTACTACAAAAAAAATTGTGCTAGTACTTGCAATTTGTTGATAAATAGTGAACAGTTATTTAAGACACTAAATACACAGAAGATATATTACACAAAAAAATGTTAGAAATTACATTTAGGTATCATAAATAATACAAATGTACACTCACCTGCGGCGTCGTTTGATTCTCTTGATTTGTTATTCTCACTTGGGCAGAGTTTTAAGTCTACCCTCACAAAATACTTATATTTCGATTAAGTGAACTTTTAGAAATTAAATATAGCTGGAAATATCTAATAAACCTACAAAATATAAAAGTTATGACACAAAATCTTGCCGTACTCAAACGAGTACGGCGGCAGTAAATGGGTAAAAACAAATAAATTAATGCGATTCTAATTCGTCAACACAAAACCGTTAAAATAAAATAATACTATGTGTGTTTCAGATAAGTTTCTTGGGCGATGTTTTTTTGACGTAAAGATTTTTTTTAGGAAAGCAAAACGAGTAAGCGGGACACACCGCTCTGTGGTAGCTATTTCACCTGTACTCAGCTTGCCTCTATGGGCTATGGGCTTTATGTATGTTGGGTTCTATGAAAAAAGGGCTTTATGTCTTGGCTCTATGGTTTATATTAATAAATTAACATTTCACGAGTGCGCCATCATGTTATAATAGTACATCAATGGTCCAATCCAATCCAAATCCATTTGAAATACTTGACTGAATCCAATTCATTTCATTCAGTTGTAGATATGGCGTAGGGATATGACGAATTTATTTTTACGTTTTGTATATATTTGTTTTAATGTTAAGACATAAAGCTGATGATTGAAGAAGTTTGCGTAAACGGCAATGTAATTGTGCATTCAATGTGTGACATATTTGTAATCGTTAGTGTACTACAGTGGTAGCCTAATTTCGCTTTGTTTAGCATATGCTGAGTGAGAGATAAGTTTTTGTATTCGTCACGTATAGCCTGTTATTACGCATGATGAATTTGACGAAGAGCTCCGAAGGTTGTAGTTATAAGGGAACTAGAAGTCATTCTGCACAAGGTCTGGCTAGCAACTGTACGTCTAGTCCAGCCATGAAAATACCTCTGCCTCCCCGTCTGTGGATAACAGGTGCGTTCAATACAAAAGGCATTTTTTTCGTTAGGTAACAGGCGATCAGTTACAAGCGGATATACCGTTGACTATTCTGCTCGATTTAGTGTTAAAGTCAGATGTATCAACATCAACTAGTCGTTTTCGTGGAGTCGAGGTCACATGTCCAAATAAGTGCAAGTCTCATATAGTTATGTGGATTCAACACAATGTCACTCATAACAATTTCCATGTAATGAAACAAAACACCGTTGTTTACGACACTTGATTCTTCAGTGAGATATAAGATATCATATGTCTTAGGATGATTGTTTGTTTGGTTATTGCACTGCCATCATTTTAGCTGTCCTACTTTTCATAACCAATACTTGTTTACGAAAGTTGTTTATTGAAGAAGTGATGTTTTATTTAATAGATGTATCTGATGACGAGTCTTCGGATGAAGAAAGTTGTGTGATGAAAGACGAGGGAGTATTCAGCACGGAAAGGACTCGTGTGAGGTCCAGGTTCCGACATCACAAGCAGAGGTCGAATTTGAATGTTCCTCTTGGAATATTTTGGGACATTGAAAATTGTCAGGTGACTATTATTCATTATTAATGTTATTTCAGACTCTACCACATGTGTGGCAGAGTCTGAAAATAACACAATGAAACCACATGGTTCAATGTTTGCATGTTGCAACTTGTGTTTTCATCACTAACCGCAATATCATTTGTAAAAACAGTGTAATGATAAACAAAGCTATCTGTTCCATGTTTAAAGTGCTTTATCTGATATAAGCTTAGAAAAGTCAACTGTTCTTAGCTTTAAATGAAAAAGAAAAAAAAATGTGTTTTGATTACTCTGAATTAAACCATGTTCTCAGTGTAACTGTTTTCATCTGTAATATTCTATATTAATTCTAAAATCTTGGTAGTATGTAATTTTTCTTATTTATCAATCTGTGGGACTTGATTATGGTTTAATATGATTCTAATTACCTCTTCCTTTCAACCACATTTCTGAGACAGTGGTCAGGCGTAAACATTAAGCCCATCATTAAGTAATTTATCTATTCTGCAGGTGCCTCGTGGTTGTTCTGCCATAGATGTGGTGGCAGCCATTCGTGCCAAATTTTTAACTGGAAGGCGGGAAGCTGACTTTGTGGTGGTCTGCGATGTGAGGAAGGAATCACCATTAAGGCTTCAAGAACTTAATGATGCTCAAGTAAGTGCTGTGTTGATCTTCTCAGTCATTTAATTCCTGTTTTTTTTCCCAAAAAATCCACCAAAAAGTCTTTTGTTTATGTGATCGGAACTAAAAGTAAATATTTTTTCACAATAAGCTTCATATTTTGTTGATAAACAAGTTTTTGATAGTGAAAAACAGCAATGTAGTTCAGAAAGGTATGTAAACAAGGTTCTTATCTTTCAATTAATTAACTAAGTAAATATAATATGGTAGCTTCGGTTTTGTTTTTACAGTTATATGAAAAGGAAAACAACATATCTTTGTTGTTTGTCTGTCTATCTATCAGTATAATTGTCCGTTTGTCTGTCAATAATTAATTAAAAAAATATGTAGAAATATTGACGTGGAACCCTCGAAATATGGCTCTTTCATAACCTTTACAAACTATACTTAAGCTGTTTTCTTTATAAACTATACCCATATGATAAACATACCGACATTTTACTTATTTATCCTATTTGCTACTTTCATACAACCTATCTTCACCTACCCTAGAAGATTGGATTAGTATGAAATTGTATGTATGTATAACTCTTTTGTACAAAATAGCAAGTACTGAACAACTTGAAAGTGGAAACGCTAACATATCCCTTTTTTGAACATTGTTTTGTTTCCAAGTACCTTTTTAAATATTCAACTGTAACTTATTCTCACAGGTAAGCTTAATTCATGTATGTGGCACGCAAAAGAATGCGGCTGATGAGAAGTTGAGACAGTGCATGAGACGGTTTGGTGAGCTCCACTCGGCACCAGCCTCATTGCTCCTAATATCTGGAGACATTAATTTTGCTGCCGACCTAAGTGACTTTAGACATAGGTATGAAACCAGTGAACTTACACACTGAATTTTTACAAAATTTGCTATGTGGTGTTTTGAATTGACATTTTACAGCACTACATATTTGCAAATATTCTAAAGATTTGGTTTAAACCTTTTAACTGCTTGACATTGCAGCAATGTGCTGAATTGTCTTATACAGGATGATCTTGTTCTCAGATGCATGCAGCAATATTGTAAAATAGTCTTTTAGATGGTTTATTACATGAATATTTTTATATTGTTAAAGTTAATTAAAACTATTGCCGATCATTGATTTTTCGCTTAACATTTCGCCAATTGTTATAGTATGACACAGTTTTATTTGAAATATTATTTATTGTTTAATTTGAATCTCATTGTAATGTTTCCTGGCGTTGAATATATAATACTTATATTTGTGAAGTAGTAATATTCCTATTTGTCCATATAGTAATGCACAGTCATTTGTGATACATGATAACATGATAAGGACATTCTGTATAAAAGACTAAGGCAGTTAAAAGATTAATTGACATTGTCATTTAAAGACACGTAAAATGACGTAAATAAACTAATAAAGACATTGATGATCAATTATATGATGATATGCTTATTAATTTAATGCAAAATTGTGATTTGCAAAATTGATTGACAAATCCCTTTTTTTTACAACAGGAAAAATATGGAAGTGATATTGGTGCACAAGCAGAATACGTCATCCGCCCTTATTACTTGTGCTTCGTCCCATTACTGTTACAATGAACTGACTGCCCATCTGCCTAGAAACCCAAAGGTTCGTATGACAACAATGGTTCACTAACATAGCCAAACTTAAAACGACAGTAAGTAGTATTGACACTGCAATTTATGCACTATTGCAGAATTGGTACTGTGTGTTGTCACCATAATTTTAATATCTTAGTCTTTTCCTTTAGTCAACATATTTTTGCCTACTTCTTATTGCCTCATCCTCAATAAGAGTGTTTTTTTTTGGTATTTTTTTTCTTTTATCTGTAATTTTGCCTTGAGACTGGATAGAATGTTTATGTCACATGAAAGAATCAAAACTTAATTTTATCAATTTGCGCACTGATTTCTTAGACATGTAAAATTAAAAGCAAAGGCTGCAAAATTTGTATTGCAGTGTTGTTAATGCGTCCTTTTTCATCTGTCGTTTAATGTGTGCTCTTTTCTTCCCTACTCTAATACAAAATAACCCTCTTTCGTTTTGTAATTGCATTGAGCATTTCTCTTCATTCCTCTTCAGTCCATAATAATCTGACAATCCCAATTTTTTTTAGACCCTTAGCCAAACGGAGGAAGAGGAAGATCCGATATGTGAGATCGAAGTGGTGAACCTACCGGTGGATCAGACGCCGGATAGGGTCTCCAGGCGTCTGCGACGATTGGCGGATAACTGTGGAGGGAAAGTGCTGCGAGTCATGGCTTCGACGGCTA
Source organism: Adoxophyes honmai (assembly GCA_005406045.1). NCBI lineage: Eukaryota > Metazoa > Arthropoda > Insecta > Lepidoptera > Tortricidae > Adoxophyes > Adoxophyes honmai. Next base: position 176,466 of record BHDV01002834.1, on the reverse strand, counting down.
TGCTACGGTTCCCTACGCCGGACCATGCTGCCAGGTATGTTCATGGTCGCAGTTTCCGATTTTTGGATTGACGTTGTCAAGAGTCTATCATAATTTATAGTTGGACATCATTCTCTGCTAGCTTCAGTAACTGCAGCTGCCCTGTCCTGAGGTTGTTACTCCGTAACTTTAAAGCTTTGGGAGTTTTTAGAGTGATTTAGAATGATAGTGGCAAGATAGGCAATTTGTTCCCAAATGGGGTAGGCAGAGCACGCAAAATGTGACAGACACCATGATTATGACTATTTCAACCTTTGCAGCCGCTTCTAGCATGATTTTAGGTTTGGAAGAGATGGTATAACAGGTTGCTAGCCTGTCGCTTAAAGCATACCTAAACCTATTTCCTCAGTCGTCCTTTACAACAGCCATGGAAGAAACGGAAAAATGTATTGAAAGTAATGACCAGAAAAAAATGTTTTTTTTTTTAACTCCAATAACTAAAATAAACAAACTTTAATAACTCCATTCTAAAACTATACGTAACAACTGGTAACTTATAAGTTAGAAAGTATAATCGTATTTTAAATGGAGTGTAATGATGTGTATTCACATTTTTCTTTTCTGATACACACAATCATCTAACAATTTATATGTATAGGTATGTTCAGTTATCGATTTAATGGCACTATGTTTTTATTGAAAACTTAGGCTATTAAAGCTACACAGTTACGATAAAATACTTGTTGTCAAGCCAAGTTACAAATACTTTCATTTTGATAAACCATGGACTTTTTTGGAATGCCATCAATTTTTTTTACAATGATCACTGCGCAGTACACTGTTATACTGTTGTTGATAGTAAATTAATGCAAATTCAATTTTATTGCAACTCACTACATGTACATAATTAATTTCACTTAAAGTATCTAATTGTAATTGGCAATATGCATGTACATTAAAGACAAGTTCATCTATTTCTCTCATACAGTTACATTAGGATTTTACTCCTGCCAATATTTTTAGTTATAACTACTGTATAAGCATGTATATATTTTTTTAATGTACTTACCTACAACAACTTTGCTGGGAAAAACGCCAAAACGATTGATCGCGTTCGCTTGATAAGTCATCATGAACAAACTTAAATACGATTAGTATGATGACTTCACAACCAGTGCTTTGTTGAGTTATCTATATTTAGTCTTTTTTTTTAGACAACTTAATGTCTTTTAGACGCTATAATTCTTGTGAACGTTAATAGCGATTGGTTTATCAAACAAAACAAAAATTAGGCTTATTTAATCATGTCGTCAATGGATGGCTTTAGTTTTTCGTCATACTGAACGCAACTTTTTATTTTTTCAATTGTGGGTACTCCACCCTACGTTGGCCGCTCCCATTCACAGTTGTCATGCGCATCTACCCTCCTTATTGTGACAGCGGTATACGGTCACCCGGTCCGTATCTAAACGTTCATTGCATCGTCAGACACAGGCCAGAAACAGTGATTTTTGCTATACATTCAAAATTTTGAAACAGTAACGGCCATTACTAAGAATTTAATTGTGTCTCATTATTATTTATTGTTAAAGGCGTTGATCGCCTCTTTTTAATTGTTTCTATATAAGTGAATTATGCTAGTCTCAGGGTAAGGATTTTCACGTCTTCTCCACGTATTTTTTGTAGTTTCGTAAAAACCGTTACTGCTTGTCGGTTTTTGTGCAATCTCGTTTATGTTTTTTGTCGTTCAGCTGTTCATTGGAACCGATTACGAATTAGGCACAGTTTTTGTCGCGGGTGGGCGTATTGTTTTAAGACAACAATTGAGGAAATCTGAGATTTTGCTTAATTTGCACCAGATGATCCCTGTCAGTCCCGATATTTCAGTGTTCCTTTTCTGTTGCTTGTATCAAATACTAGTAGTCAGTGGAAAATGTAACGATGAAAATGTATAAAACATAAACGATTTCATTGCAATGCATACAAGACAGTGGACGTTGGTTTTCCCGTTACCTGTACAACATTACGTATGCAGGTACATTAGCATCAAGATACAAAACAACCCAAGAATCAGACGAGAAGGTGTTTTTAAATGTTGACTTGATCAATAATAATATAATCATTTTTATGAAATGTGAGACATCAGTTTGTGTTTGTCATCCTGAAAAATCTATCTTCACCCCGATAATGTTGTTCTACTAGTTTTATACATGATTTTAATAAAAAAGTAATGAAAATAAAAAAGAAAACACGATTTAACCCCTGTGTACGATAGCGAAAAAGATACTGCATTCTAGTCAGTTTTGTTTAAATAATTACAAATAACGGTGAGTGAAATAAAGATACAAAAATACGTTTATAAATACGTATAGCACGGATCCGCAATGCATACGAGAGGATAAAGGCCAATAACAGATAATAATTCATTCATAAATACTTAAAACCAAGATGGCGTTCGGCGCACAGCTGATCGCTGGAAATACGTTGAGGGTAGATGACGTAACGAATTAATTTGAAAAAATATTCTTAACGTGATTGACTTGTTAACCGTTGCAATGTTACCTGGGCTACGGTTTAAAAATTACCCTGGTAAATTTTATGCGCAAATTTATACACGTCGTATCTTTTGTTTCGTTAACATCCATTTAGCAGTTGTTGAATCTTATCACACATCCTTTCATTTTAAACTGACCCGTTTTTATTTTATAAAAAAAAAATAGTGGCCTAAAGTCGTGGGCTCTAAATCGAGTTTAATAGAAACTACATACTTCTATTCAAATGTAACTTACAAAGTGCAATACGCATGCTACAGAACATGGCTTTGGCTGTTCTTTCTTTGAAATGGTTTACGTTTTTTTTAACTTGTTCGGAAATACAAGGTTTAAATGCTTAGTTGTAATGGCGATTGTTTTAGAGACGGATCGCTACATCACTGGTCATATTATTAGTGATCGTAAATTTTAAACGCAATTTCGGAGCGGCATTGTTGCCTTAGAGCAGGGTTTCTCAAACTTTCGGCTCCGCGAACCCTTGTTAACAAACATTCGGTTCCACGAACCTCTAATGAACAATCCCCCCCC
>BHDV01002834.1:153763-168243 GCA_005406045.1 Adoxophyes honmai | reverse complement strand
TCCAAATCGGTCCAGGCGTCTTCGAGTAATCAGCGAACACACATAAAAAAAAATAATGATGATAAAAAAAATAATAATAAAAAAATATCCCGACGAATTGAGAACCTCCTCCTTTTTTTGAAGTCGGTTAAAAAGTAATAGGGACACGGAAAGAGTAATAGAAAAATGTATTGTTTTGCAGGCGAGAGTTCCCGGTCGAGCGAGCGCGAGCGGCCGCGCACGGCGCCCGCCTTAGAGCCCATGCTGGCGCTGTTTGAGCGCGAGCTCATAGACTTGCTACGCGCCGCGCCGCGCTGTTGTATACCGTTCAGCAAGTAAGTGTTCCCGGGCCAGCGATGGGGGTTCCCGGCCAGCGAGGGGGGTTCCCGGGTCAGCGAGTTCTACTGGCTTATCCAGATCCCGCCTAATCATAATCACCTTTTGACACAGTGCCAGGCCAGGGGAGGTCCACTCCACAGTTTATTACACTGGCGAAACCTCGTAAAAGGTCTACGGCAAGCAGGTAACGGTTCAAAACAGACTGCATTATTTTTACGCCTACATGTTCGGGAGTGGTTTCCGTGTGGCGTCTGGTTTAGAATAACACCTCTCCATTTCTTCCGTGGATGTCGTAAGAGGCGTATTATAACTACTTAATACACGAGATTGCCTCGCCAGGCCGCTCAACTACTCAGTACACAGCTAATAGGTAGAATAACACTAACATGAACTAATAGGACTCTTTGTACGCAGACTCATCCCCGCGTTCCACCATCACTTCGGCCGGCAGTGCCGTGTCGCCGATTACGGATTCACCAAGCTACCGGAGCTGCTGTCTGCGCTAAGCAGCACTATTGTGGTATGTCGTCTTAATTCTTTTATTAAAAAACTTGTAAAAGATTACACCTCTAATCTTTGGGCTTTTGTCACTCACCCCTTTGAAATGTGAAACTACCGCGAGACACATTGTGAAGTAAAACAGATACCATAAGACCATAACTGATAGATAGGTCTTTATATCGAGATAAGCTCGACATGGTTTGAGCCAATCAAGCAATTCAGTTCACCAAGAAGTTGCGCGAGAAGGGAAATGGCGCATAGTGCGCATTAATCTGTAGCCAACGTGGCGCATCGCTCTCGATGATGGGTCATGAATTGTCTTGAAACATATCGAGCTTATCTCAATATAGAGACTTGAAGATTTCCGATTTATTTCACCATGACCATTGAAATTTAATGAATTATTGTTTCAGCATCCCATGCAATTTCAAACATTAAAAAAAGCTCTTTACACAAATAATTTAAAGGTTTCCTCAATCCACAGGTCTTAGGCTCTGGCTCGTACCGCATCATCACCATATCCGCTGCCGCCCAAGGCCGCCGCTGGACCGTGGATCTACTAAAGCTGCTTAAAGCGGTCCCCGGGCGCGCCGTCCATCCCACAGACATCCCAGCCCTCTACCAAGAGACATTCGGCAAGGCCTTCTCACCCGCCGACTATGGGGTTTGCACGCTACAAGAGCTGATGCAGCGAGTGACCCCGGGCGCGGTAGTTATGTCTCCGGATGGGACGGTGGCTTTGCCCCGTCGTACTCCGACCCCAGAGGAGAAGGGAAGGACTGTCCAGTTCGCTATGCAGGCTGTGGAGTTGCTGTGCTATACGCCTAACTTGAGGGTGAGTTGGTTTTGAATGTATTTTTGAGGTTAGGCTGTTTGTTGTAATCTTTGGGTGAGGCGTTATTGTTGTTTGTAGATTGTTATTATTATAATTAATTGTTTTTTTTTTCTTTTTTAAGAGCATAATTGTGAATATGTATTTTGTTGGTATACTGTTGGTATACCTACTTCATCATGATTATTGTAGTCACTCCTTTTGTCGGTCTCAATAATTAAATTTTCTCTGCCTCGAAGGTAGGCCCGAAGAGATCCCTTAATGGATAAGTCCTTGCCTATAATACTATCGATTTAGTGTCATTTTTTTTTTATTTCGTTCTGATAAATCTTGTAACTGTCCACTTATTTCAAACCATTTCTTCCTAGATGGAATTCTCGCGCTTTGTACCCGCATATCACGCTCATTTCGGCTCACAACTACGCGTCGCCCACTACGGCTGCGTCAAACTAGTCGACCTCTTCGAAGTGATCCCCGACGCTGTCACCGTCTACACAGAAGCTAGCGGCGAACGCGGAGTCCGTCTAGCTTACAGAACCGCCCGCGCCGTCATGGCACAAAGACTAAAAGCCCTAGGCCCAGTTACAATTGACACGCTACCCAGCGCCTACGCCGGCCAGTTCGGAGCGACCCCTCAGCCTGACATCCTCAACGCTTCAACCTTAGAAGAGCTAGTATATGTCACCGGCGGATGTATAGAGTCTGGATTCATCCGAGCGCCTGGCGACGCGCCTCAATGGGTCGTATCTTGCCTGGCTGCCTGCGCCGTCCTTTCTGGAGACAGGAGCGTAGCCCGCGGTTCCACTGAGGAATACTTCTCGTGCGCTTTTAGGAAGCTACGTAACGGTGAACCGGATTTGCGCAATTTGATGGCGGCTGGGGTTATAACGTGCGCTAATAGGAGGCTACAGTTGACGCCCGCGTGGCGACTGGTCTGGAGGGTCGCGCAGATATTGGCTGACAGCGCGGAGCCGATGTTAGCCATGGCGGTGTTTGCAGAATACGCGAACCGGTTTGAGCCGGTGTTCCCGTGTGCTGATTTAGGTGAGACTCTTTTAGTTTTGTATTTTTGTGTTTCTTGTATAATTTAAAGAATTACATTTTCAAAATGAGTCCAAGCTTAATTTCTCAGACAGTATTCTGCCGTGAATATTGCACTAGGTCTTATAAACGATACAATCATGCCAGTTAAAGCGAAATTACGCTCTATAAGTGTCAGTTCACACCGAGACGAGACGCGACGCGGCGCTGCACGGAAATTTTTAATAGAACAACTCAAAATAGACTTTATTTATTACATGATAAGGTTCATATTTCATTGTGAGTATTCAGAATACGTTGCGCTGCGTATCGCGGCGCCTCGAGACGTAGCGCGGCGCAGCGTTGCCAACTCAAAATATACTTTATTCGCTACACGATAAGGTTCACATTTCATTGTGAGCATTCAGGTACGTCGCGCTGCGCCTCGAGACGTAGCTCGGCGCCGCGCTGCACCGCGCTGCGCGGCGCGAAATCACTGGCCTCTTTATGTATCACCGCGTCGCGTCTCGTATCGGTGTGAACTGACCCTTAGACTAGTTAGAAATATGGTTGAAGCTAGGCTTGTCTACCACAGGGTTCGAGAGCGTAGTGGAGCTAATGCGTCACTACCGCGAAGTGTTCGCGGAGACAGGCGCGCGCTGGGCCCTGCGCGCCGGCGTCGCGCTGCCCCGCGCCCGCGAGCGCGCGCCGCGAGAGGACTACTCGCTGCACGATACTCCGCCCGGACAGAAGGTATACATAATAATATCATCTTTTAAACTATGGTGATTGTCAGTTTTGTGATTCAGACTTTTGTGATTGTCACTTTAGATTTTCACTTTGGTGATTTTCACTTTTGTGATTCTCACTTTAGTGATTTACACTTTTGTAATTCTCACTTTGGTGATTTTCATTTTTGTGTTTACACTTTAGTGATTTTCACTTTTGAGATTCTCACTTTAGTGATTCTCACTTTTATGATCCTCACTTTTATGATCCTCACTTTTGTAATTCTCACTTTGGTGATTTTCACTTTTGTGATTCTCACTTTTGTGACGCTCACTTTCGTGATTCTCACTTTCGCGACCTTGGTCACGTCACGGGTAGACTGTGTTTTTGAAATATTGTTATGATTGTACCTAGAGTTACCTATTAGGTATCATCTTCGATCAACAATACAACTAGATAGAACATCGCCTACAAAAACAAAGCGAGAAAGCGGCACATGCGTCCTATTTCTACGTTACGTAGCCAAATGAGACAAAATATTTTTTATGAACGTCATATAATTTTAGTAAATTGAACCTTATCACACAGTACAAAGACTCTTATCATAATTCTTAAGAACGGCATATAATTTTAGTAAATTGAATCTTATCACACGGTACAAAGACTCTTTATCTGACGAAAACAAAATGCAATTTCTCTATTGCACACATCATTGACAGTATGCGTCAAAACCAAACCAGTCCAGAAGAGCTATGTCAAAATTAATTCAAACAAATAACAACTTCAATTCTAAGCCGTAGCTAAGCCGTAGCATTCAAATTTCATTGCCATCTCAGCGTTTTGGAATTGACGCAAGACCCGACAATTGTAGAACATAGAATAATGAGGAATAGTGGAGTCGCGCTTATGAATTATATTATTTATTTTTCGATTGTAAAACAAACTAATTAAATGAGGTATATTAATACGTTTTATTATGTCGGTTTCTTGTCTAGTAGTTCGTTTTAGCGTTCTTTACTACCAACGGACAAACTTCAAGAAATAAGATACTTATCACAGTAGATGTAATCTGAAAATCTTTAATTTCCACTCAATATGTAGTTACGTAATAAACCAAATATATTTTTTGCAATTATCAACTTATATTAAATTTGTAGTTACAGAACTGACAGTGACATATCTGACGGCATTGAAAAATGCGGGTAAAACGGGGAAAATTTGTCACTATTCCACGCGGACGGAGTCGCGGGCACAGCTAGTATCGATATATAGGAAAAACATTCTTTCAACTGCAAAATTAAGTCTATCTAGTTCTATTTAATTTCACCGTCCCGGTGTTTGTCTGTAATAAAATCTTGCAAGTCAAATTTGATGCACTTCCCGATTACCGATTGAGCTGATTGGCATATTTGTGTAAGATCGATAACAATGCAATAATTATGGTACCATCAGCGAGCTGGTCTGATGATGAAGATGGAAGGTGGCTATAGGAACTGCTGAATGCAACAAGATAACCTTATCGTGTTTAGTCTCATTGAAATGACTCTAATGAGCAGTTAATGTTTATGATACCAGCTAGCAGGTCTGATGATAAAGACGGAAAAAGACGGAAGGAGGCTTTAGGAACTGCTGAGTGCAACAAGATAACCTCATCGTGTTTAGGCTCTGTCTGATGATGGACACTGAAGGTAGCTAGAGATATAAAGTAACATAACGGTACTTATGTACCTAAAGTTTATATTTTTAGCCAAGGTGTCTATTGCTGGATTTCATAAATAAATACATACATATACATACATATTCTCACGCCTGTATTCCCAAGAGGGGTAGGCAGAGCACATGGATTCAAAAATCCAGTGCCACGCCTAGCAAATTCAGGGCAACCAGATGGCCAAACGTAATATTGCTGTGACAGGTTGCTAGCCCATCGCCCACAATACACTAACCCTTTCTCATAGTCGACTCTTACGACACCCACGGGAAGAAAGGGGGAGGTGCTATTCTAACCCGGCACCACTTTTATTTAATTTTAAAATTCTGGTAACAAATAAATTTTACAAAGTACAAATCTACTCCATGCATCTACTGTTCAGTTACAGCCAATTTTGTTCCAACATTGGCCAAACATTTAATATCGGCAATTTTAATCAAAATTTAATATTATCTGTTAGTTTAAAGCTAAAAATATAACTTATTGTACATGTACTTACCGAAAGTAAGACACTCCAGTCGATAAATTGTTTTTTCGGGCATTATTTTTGCAGCATTTAAATGCACATTGCGGCATTTTGACATTTGTGACACGTGTTGACGTTGGCTGTGTTTCAACCGAACTAAATAAAATAATAGCTCACTTTTGAAGTGGGCTTTAATTCATAGAGACGTATTTTTTGCGCTGACCCGATATCTAGTTGTATTGTTGATCGAAGGGTATCATACAGCGATCACATAAGTACATTGAGGATAGAACCTATAGAGTACTAATGTCATCTTGGTTGTTCGGAAATTATTCCGCAAAACAATTGAAGTGATCGCTGTGCTCTTATTGGCCGGTCCAAGATCGCGCGTAACGCTAGTGCCTTTTTCTCTACGGTTATTGGCTCTGTACAGTTTCTGTGACAGTGATGGTGACGTTTAGTATGTTGAAATCAACAAACTATTTGCGGACCGGGTTGCGAACATTGTTTCTCTATAGGTTCTATCCTCTATGCATAAGTATTAAATAGCGTTCTAATTGATAACATCACCATTGCAGGGCTCGCGCGTATTTGAATCGCCGAAGACCAGTATTTGGAGCTCGCCGCCGGCTAGCTCCCTTCCTGCGCCCACCGCTCTACTTGTGCAGGAAAGTAAACGTAAGTATACACTAAAATACACCATTTTTCTCACGTTTTTCTATCGAGATTAGTTTGACTTGTTATGGTCACTATCACAAACTCTGTCAAGACAGAAAATTATCGTATGTATGGGTTTACTCAGAGTTTTTTTGGCTGATGCAGTCAGTTTTAACCTAGATTGTAGCAATCCGGCCCATGTATTTTTATACTATACTTGAGTTATGAGGTTACTTGAAGAAAATGCGATTACGGGGGCCTTTTTACTTTTGACATTATTATTATTTGTTAATTTGATATTTCATCGGAGGGAGCTGTTGTAATTTAACCTGATTAAAGATTTATATGCCAGAAAGTTCATCTGGGCTTGGGACTTTTTCAATGAGGTGAACCGACAGTATTACCGACAGTAAGAAGAGTGAATAAATGTAACATTTTGAGCCACATCTACTTAATAAACGATCTATGCGCGTGTCTAAGAAGTTAATGTTGTCGCCCGCAGGCCGCATCCGCCTGGCAGCACAGTTCGACGCCTTGCAGTAGCTGCTCCCACCTACATCGAGACGATACATTCCTTCCAATTTTTATTCATCCTAAGGTAAAAATTGCACGTGTACCATCGTCATCCCGGCTAACCGAGGACTGTATCCAGGGTCGCAACGAATTTTATCATCTAGACTAATACAAGTGTCCTATGAAATGTGATGTCTATAACAATAATGTTCTAGATCGTATATTTTTGTGTGTTTATTTAGGTTAAGAATTGCCAGCGCATTCGGAAAATGTTATTGAAATAATGTTAAATTCATTATGGTTCCGGCGAGCTGAGAAATTGAGCCTTAACTCGAATGTTGTGTTGAAAATGATGTGTAATTGTGTAGTCGTATTTATTGCACGCTTATTTTACTTTATTGACAGAAAGTATTTCTCATTTATGTCTAGGAATTCTCGAGAATCTTCTCTATTCACGTGCTCGTTCTTCTGTCCGAGTGCCGTAAGCATGAGGTTTGGTTCGTTCATTGGTCATGATGAGCCAACCATTTAATGTGAAGTATTATTAACCTCCCTTTTTATTATTTGACATTTACTTGTATGTTTATTATAGTTACGTGCAGTCCTTGGCGTCTTATAAAGACCTTCGTACTTCGTCGGAAATTATCTATATCACAATACCCGAAGGGTGTCGACGAGGCACAAACCACTTTCTAGGGCCCCACGGACTGCTAGCAATGGAAGACTGGAACATAAACCTTTATATTGATATTTCGAAGATTTAATATTAAGGAATCGTCTTTTAATTTTATATATGAACAACGGGACTAATGAGTTTACATTTTAATGTTTAACACAGAATGTTATTCATTAACTCTTGAAATATCAATGTTTGATGTGTTAGAGACTTCAAGCTCAAATATTAGTGTTGTAATATTAAATTAGTAATTGTTCTATGTTGTGCAAAACGAATAACATTTTCCGAATGTTTTAATTAAAGTACAATATTCATAATGTATGTTTGTTTCGTCGTAAGAATTTTATCCTTTATACATGATCTCCATCAAATCGCTGTAATATAGGCCTTACTCGTTTTGTTGAAATGTATTTGATAGTTGTTACTGTACAGTCTTAATTGTTTTACTTCGTCGGTAATAGAAAATATCACTGTTTCAAATTCCTGTAATTTTAGAAAACGATTTTACTAAATTCTTTGGAGAATAAACTTTTATTACGATGCCAGCAAAGCAACGTTAAGAGCGAGTTCTCTGCGACCCGCTTTATGGCCGTTTCAACCTCAAGGTTATAGAGTCAATTATAGATGTTCAAATTTTTTATGAATTTATGTACATTCTAGTGATAGCAAAATAAAGTAGCCAGTGAAATAATATTGGCTCGTATCAGAATGTATTCTTAAAATGGTTTTTTAAGAAATGTTATTTTGCGCGGGTAGGTATATCTTATTTCCCGTATCATACTGAAAATAATGATAACCTCCTGCAATGATATGCATCAGAGCCTTGTAACAATTTGTAACTTTAGAAGTAAAGTTTTAGGTTCTCCTGAACGGCTTATTGACACTGAATTAAAAATTCAATTGTTTTAAGTTTTAGAAATAATAAACGACGGTTTTATGCATCTTTTCCGACTTGGTAGAATACTTAGGTGCTTGTGTCTGTAATGCAGATGTTTATTTTATGTACCGATCGGCTAGTCTTAGCTCCACATTAATACTAAGTCCGTAATATAGGTAAGGTTTGTACCGATGATTACTAGATCGGGTTAACGATATAATGGTAATGGCCACGGCAGTCCGGTATTTGCTAAAAAGGTCTTGCCGCGGCACGATGCATTTATTGTTTTTTTTTTGTTGATGAAATATGATGCTATTGATATGGTTTCCAGGGCGTGTCGAACACTAAAGAAGGTACTTAATCGATTGCAATTTATAAATCATGTATCTATCTAGTGTTAGTTTTGTAAATAGTGTAAACAAGATGTGCAAGACTTTCTACTGTGATATATTCATTATTGATATACCAACCTAGGGACGCATCTTATATCAAAATTATCCTTTCAGGTTAGTACATAAATATTATTGGTTAAGAATCAAGCTGCATATTGTTAAGTCAACTCTGTTTATTTATGTATATAGTGTACATATTTTTTAAACGCACGCGCAAAAATTGGTACAAAGTGTAGCATTAACTTGTCCATCTAAACTCGTATCATAGTTCCTTTATAGTATAAATGGTAATCATGGTAACGTAAAGTTGTCGTTATGACACCAAAATCGTTACTGAGATTGTAATTTGGGATAAGGCAGCGATTTTCCGGAAAACTATATTGCTGCCATTTTTTGTCGTCCATTATACGTCGCCTTCATTATTATACGGAATTATAATACGCGTGTAGATAAATTTGTAATGCAACTACATAATTAGGCTTAAACGCAGCGTTATTAAACACAGCAAGCCTTGTTTTTTAAAGCTGCACTTTAAGAACCCTGATTATGTAACTAGTTGCAGAGTAGATTAGGGGTGTATCGTTACTGTTTCCCGTAGCTTAGTATTAATGTGGACATGGCGGGAGACCGCCCGCGTCGGCAGGCAGGCCTTACGATGCAATGTTACGTGTGACCGAATTGCAATAATGTGGGTATATGTTTGTTTCCACCACTGCCAGTCAGCATTTTAAGAGAAATTGTATCCTGTCCTCTTATTGATAATTATAAATCTTGAAATATTGTTTCATACATGTTTTTATTTTGAATTTACTTAATACTGTAGGCAGATACTTTAGGTAAGTACTTTTTAAGATAATGTTGTTTTTACTTTATGTGACCAATATCAAAGTTTTACAATTATAAACAGTAAGTAGGCTTAAGAATTTGAAAGTACAGTAAGAGGGTAATTAATAAGGTATATAATTATCTATGTCTTCATAATTCTGTGATCTTTATTTTCTTTGTGTAGTGAACACTAATTTGTGTTGCCCTTACATTGATTTGTCACAAATTGTGACAAATCAATGTATGAAAGTAGTGTATGTTGTTAGTAATGCATGAAAATGGATGTAGTGTTGGAAAATAAATGATATTTTTATAATAACTAGAATTACGTATTTATTTACCACCCCCTCCTACGCTCCTCCTCCAGCTTAAAAGTTTGAGCCTTAGGGTCAGTTCACACCGAGACGCGACGCGGCGATGCATAAAGAGACCAGTGATTTACGCTACGCAGCGCAACGTATTCTGAATACTCACAATGAAATATAAACCTTATCTTATAAAAAATAAAGTATATTTTGAGTTGTTCTATTAAAAAATTTCGTGCAGCGACGCATCGCGCCTTGTTAGGGCCTGGCCACATGTCCACGACACGACGTCGTAGTCGTAAACCGACACGATTTTTGCCGTGAAAATCCACGACGCGCGTCGTGAAATATTCCGACCGCTGCACCCGGGCACCGACGTCGTGTCGGAGCGCGACACGATTTTTGTCGTGAAAATCCACGACGCGCGTCGTGAAATCTAAGATCTCTGCAAACACAGAAGCTTGCAAATGTGTAGGTAAGAAAATAGTGTAAGGAATGTGATTCGAGAATATCGATATCGATATGTCGAAGGCGGATTGTAAAATCCGCCGTTTTACATTACGCCTAGCCGTTTTGCAAAACAGCGCCGTTTTGTAATGCGGCGGCTCAACGTTTAGCCGGATTGAATGCGGCTGAATAAAAAACCGCCGGAATGAATTCGGCGCTAAACGTTATTCATTACGGCTAGGCAGAATGTAACACGGCGAGAGATTAGCCGCCACTTTGTCGTTTTTAGTTCAGATTTTTAACACTCGTGGCGCTACCTAACATAAACAGTAGAGAATTTAGAGGTTTTAATAGGTTAGGTTAGGTTAGATTACATTAGATTAGGTTAGTTTATTTTATTTATATTTATTTTATTTGGCATTCTTTATTTTCTTAAGTATTGTTACCCTACAATTTTAGTAGTAGTACAATGCGGCTAAACGTGGGCCGCCTTATTGAAGAACGTATCGCAATAACAAACCGGCTGAACGTTGAGTCGCCGCATTACAAAACGGCGCTGTTTTGCAAAACGCCTAGCCGTTATGTAAAACGGCGGTTTATACAATCCGCCTGCGACAGATACATTGTTCTGTTTGTATCTTTAAACTAACAAAACTACGGAACTAGTTGATGCAGTTGTAATCTGCGACGTTAAAGACCACTTACCGCGGTTAGAAAGTTAAACGATTACCGAAAAGATTAAGCACAACACATTTAAAAGTAACATTGCTTGTAATTTTTCTAATACATACCTACATACATACACATTCTCACGCCTGTATTCCCAAGAGGGGTAGGCAGAGCACATGAACTGAAAAATCCAGTGCCACGTTTAGCAATTACGGGGTAACCAGATGGTTAAACGTGATATTGCGGTGATAGGTTGCTAGCCCATCGCCCACAATACACTAACTCTTTCCCAGAGTCGACTCTTACGACTCTTATCCACTAATCACTAGAACTAATATTTTCCCGCTAAAACACATGTCTAAACCACCAGATCTAGTGGAAAATCCACTAAGTTGGCAACACTGCACCGCACCGGCATTAATACCTACGATGTCCGGTGCAGTGGTCGGAAAATTTCCACGACGCGCGTCGTGGATTTTCACGACAAAAATCGTGTCGCGCTCCGACACGACGTCGGTGACCGGGTGCAGCGGTCGGAAAATTTCACGACGCGCGTCGTGGATTTTCACGACAAAAATCGTGTCGCGCTCCGAAACGACGTCGGTGACCGGGTGCAGCGGTCGGAAAATTTCACGACGCGCGTCGTGGATTTTCACGGCTAAAATCGTGTCGGTTTACGACTACGACGTCGTGTCGTGGACATGTGGCCAGGCCCTTAGTGGGATTTTTTATGTTACGGATAAAATTTAGCACGCTACTACAGGAAGACCTAATTTATACAGTCAACGTCATTACAAGATCTATCATGTACCTACCTTGATGTTTTCAGCCTGTCAGTCTTTGCGTATAGCTTTCCACGCATGTCGTTAGTGACAAGGTACATTAAATAATCACTTGGTTATGACGTTTTGTAAAGCAACATTCAGTCATACACACTATATATGTATACACAGACGCGCACTAAACATCGCTCTAGTCGCGTCGCGCGCGGTATAGTCATAGATATAGACCATACTCAGTGTGTTCCGCGGAACCCCAGGGTTCCGCGACACCTCTGGAAGGGTTCCGCAAGAATTTAGAAAAAAAAAACACGTCTCTCTGGTCAAATGTTTTGGCGCAGCGTACGGATGAAAGGATGGACTGTAGTTTTTTTGTAGGGTTCCATCAAGTATTTCGCTTTCCGAAAAGGTTCCATCAGCAAAAAAGTTTGAGAACCGCTAATATAGACAATCTCGCGCCCTGCTATGCTAAGCCGGCTGCATAGTAGGAAAAGCGTTTTATGGCTACAAGGCAATCTCTTTGTTTGAGCCTACAGAAATGTAGAGTTTGTAGCGCCCCAGCGCCACATGTGTCGAACAGCCGAACTAAACGGTTCTACATCGCGCTAACGAAGTTTCGACGAACGGTTGCATAAATACAACTTCCAACTTCCTCTCTGTGGACTTCGGTCCCCAGGCATAACATCTGCCTGGAGAGAGATCTCTCTATTGGAGTCTTTCCCACAAGTTTAAGTATAATGTTTACCGCAACAGTTTATGTATCAGAAACACCTGGATTCGTTTCTAAAACCGTGTAAAAATGTTTTCAAGTAAAAACAACTGCGATTAAATACTAAAATTGATTTATTGCAATCACAAACAATGCCTATGATATATTATGTGTACAGGGACTATTCAGCTGCGGCTGAAGTTTTATTACTCTTGCTGGATGCTGTCTTTCGTCTGGTTGGACAGCGGCCCGTGGCGCCTCTCCCAGATCATGCGGTGTTTCTGCTTCATGTACGCTTTCCTGGCGTCGCCGTATGCGCCAAGATCACCATCTGTCGAAAAAATAAATAATTGACAATCTGTGTCGCCGTACACGGGCCACCGGCCAGCGGTCACCGCCACAAAAGCCGCCACGAGAAGCTAGACGCAGCTACAAAAAGTAGTCGAAGCGCACGACAGACACTTTTTCTAGTTCAGATAGCCGTTTTCTGGCTGGTGCGCGCCACAAGAAGCGAGCTGCGACGATTGTAGCGTGTGGCGGCCTCTAGCGTCAATCGTGTGCGGCGAGTCTAAATAAAATGTACGAAAACTACAGGAAATATGCAGGTGGCGGCGTTTTGTGACTGTTGGAATCCAGTTCGCGTCGCTAAAACTAACTCTTTCGGACCGAAAATTGTATACAAAATGTTCAGAATTCAGCTCCTTAATTAGCGGAGTTAAATACGCTTAGCACAGCTTACTGACGTCACTAGATAGACAGTGACAGGTATAGTCTACATACAGGCATCTCTACTCGCGCATGAAAATCGTCACTATCTATCGTCAGCATGTTAAGTGTATTGCAGACTGTACTGATGATTGATAGTGTAAACATCAACAAATTCTAGCACAATAATACAATGATAACTCTTACAAATTTTGCTAGAAAAGAGAGTGATAAATTTGCTATCACAGAGAAAATAGACAATGTGTGCAGGTTTCCTCACAATATTTTCTTTCACTAAATAAACTCGTGGTGGAGTCCTCGGCATTTAACATGGCAAGATTTTATGTAGGTAGTGGGGATTTTTCCATGGAAAATGAGATGTGTGAACTTACCATACTACTTATTGCGAAGATAATTTTTGAGGACTAAATGTCAAACTCAATTTAGATATAAATTGTTTGGGAGGCCACTGGTCAAACTGATAGGCTACATGATTTTACATATTCTTGATAAGAAAAAATAAGTAGATCTTACAGAACTAGGACACAACATTTCTAAACATTTTATCTGCAATTTCATTGACACCATTTATTTAATGAAATATCAAAATGGACCCTAACACCTTCAATTTTACTCACATTTGATGAACCAAGATTCCTCAGCATCCTTGTACTTTTCCCAAAGAGGTTTGCAAACAGTAAGGTGGTCCGGGGCCTCATACATCATGCAGTCCTCAAAACGCTGGCGCATGATCGTCAGGATCTCTGAATCCACAGCCCTGTAATGGGTTGACAGATTAATCAATTACGGTATATAAAAGTCATGGAAGTTTACCTTTCAGACGCCAACATAAAAAAAGTTCTGCATTTGAATCTCTTTTCTATAGCAAAAAATTTACAGATTTGTCACAAACCTAGGACAAGGCCTATGAAAGGTAAGGTTGTAAGTTTGCCTATATTTTTCTACAATTGCAAACAATCAGGATACAATGCCTATTACTAAGTAGTACTTTATTTTATCATTTGAATTACATGAACAAAAGTATTACAAACTAATTCAATTTTATAGTGGGGTTGTTTGATGTGATAATGATACCAAACAATATTGTTACAATTTTATGATGTGACACTCTGTAGAATCATATCATCTGCAGTATTTGCTACACTTACAAAGAATATCTTCTACTAAATACAACACACAAACTTGCCAATCTACAGTAAATCTGTAAAATTTATAGACAAGTCTAATTAGTAATTTAACATATAATAATATACAGGGTGTCCCAAAGTTATGGGACATGAAGGGGAAGTACCTTAAATATCGTAGATAGTGTATTTTGCTCAAAGAAG
>BHDV01002834.1:83331-152016 GCA_005406045.1 Adoxophyes honmai | reverse complement strand
AGAAACTACTCAAATTATATTTTTAAGTTTTATTAACATACAGGTATGTAAAATTTCGTTACGGATTACATTATCATCCTGTATCTACAGTTGAAAAATGTGCATCAAACCTGTTTGTGATACAACAAACATTGACAAAATCCACTTCAAGTTGTAATCAAAAAACAAAGTAAGAACTCATGTAAAATCATTGTTCCAGTTATTGATGTCAATTCTGAAGAAAAAAAATTAAATAAGCCACAGGAAAAAAATACAAACTGAAAAATGTTCAGTGTTTACATGGGAAAAAAAGAAAAAAATAAACACATAATTTTTAGACATTTGTACCAAATACTCATGATTTTCTATTATTGGATGCATGGACTATGGTGTACTAATTGTAAAACGTTTACTACTGTTTCTATTACGAATTTTTAACTTCTGGATATCTTTTTTATTTTATTTTCTGGTATCAGAGAACAAACAACAAGAAAACTTCTGCTATAATTGTTCTCGGATGTAATAAGCTTTCATTACGGCTGTGATTAATTTTAATAGTAGTACGAAGACTTCATGATGATTTGAAGTATACTAAAACTAACCTATCACGCTTGAACTGCGAGTTGGCTTCGAAGTCGCAAAGTACATCGTCGTCGTAGCACTGGTCGATCGTCGGCACGCGGCGGAAGGTTTGGTGGTACCAGGGGTACTTCTTCTGGTTGGGCTCCACCACCGACTCTGGACAACAACAAAACCATCAGCCCCAAACTTACATAACTAACGCGTCTGTGTATCAGATGAATTACCTCTGAACCACGATACGGGTCCGTCTACTGTTCTGTAAAGTGCGCTGACAAACGCCTTGAACACATTGTCCTGGCCTGGAACTGGTGGGTCACCGGCACCCATTTTCAGTGTATCTTTTTAAAATCAATCTAATGAAACCAGTGCTACGAAACGAGAAGACTTTTTTCGATTATTTTGACATTGACAGTTTGACGTTGACGTTTTGATACATTTTTTTTATTTGGTGTCGGCAAAGGGCAAAGAAATATCGGCTCATACAATTTATGTAAAAAAGTTTAAATAAATCATTTTTATTTTGAAGTTAATGTCCATAGCCATCAGTTACTGCAAAACAGGTCTCTGCAAACCTTGCGAGCATATTGTAAATCTCCTGTGAATACATAATTAGCTTGGACCAAGTAAATAAGGACTGATTACTTGTCACTAAAGCTGAAGCCAAGACCGAAAGATCAACCAGAGATGTAAAAGTCCCTTTCTAATTGGGTGACAATGAGATTTTTGCAATATGGGACATGTCAATGTCGTAATCTTGCATACATCAAGCTTAAATTCCCAGATGGGTTGGTTAGAGTATTTTTATGCACATTTAAAGGTTAAATTTGATCTTCTACAAGCGTATAAATCTTATTTACTTCAATCAGTAAATTCAAAGCGCTTTACAATTATTAAAAATTAGTCGTCCATTTCTCTTGTTGAAAATTATCGGATAACTTATGTTACATAAAACTAGTTTAGCTCGACATGTTTCGGAGTAATTCGTAGCCCTTCATCTAGGAGCTAAACTCGATTTATTTAACGTCCGTCCGATAATTTTAAACATAAGTGAGTCTCACGGTAGTTTAATGCATAACGTCCATTTCTCTGTTTATTCGATTGTCAACTTCTGTTATATGGGGGTACATACACACACACATACATATACATGGGGGTATAAACCGTGACCAATTTCACGATTTCTTGCCTTTTTTTAGCATAATTTAGTTTCCTTATCTTAAGTAGTTGGCTTATCTGTTAATATTGTAGGCAAATAACGTGGCTATCACAAACTATATGAAACATAATATAATCATATAATTACGCCTATGTTCCCAGATGGGGTAGGCAGAGCACACGAAACGTGAAATAGACATAACAATGCGTATGACTATTTCACGCTTCGCAGCCACTTCTAGCATTATAGTTTAGGTTGAAAACAGATGGAAGAGGTAGGTAGCATAATAGTGTCAGGTTGTCAGCCTGTCGCTTAAAGAATACCTAAACTAAACCCATGTCCTTCCTTAGTCGCCTCTTAGGACATCCACCGAAGAAATGGAGAGTTCCTAGACCCGATACCACACGGGACCACGGGATATGAAACATAAGTAATTTTGTAAAGAGGTATGGGCAAATATTCTGGCCACAGAATTTTTTATTTTATTTTTAATATTCTTATTTTTTTCAATAACTGTAATAATAGTAAATAATGATGTTCTCGCAACAGAGTTAGGCATTTCGTAATCTATACAAATATTACAATTACTAGTAATTAGGAATCATTGTCAATTCCAAATTACTGGAATTGATGACCAGATTACTTATGAAAACAGAAAACCGTTTTTCAATATACGCAATTTATACCGTTTAAAGTATTTTACATAAAAAAACAATTTTATTTCAGTGACGTTAACGAAATTGACACATTGAAAAGGTTTGGCATTTAATTGAAGTAGTCTAGTCTGTAGTAATTTTACTTAAGTATTTGATTACCCAAGATTTAAGATTACAGCAGCGGTTTATAATGCCGATTCCAAAGAAATGAATTACAAATGTAATCACAGGAGACTATTACAGTAATTTTGATGACCTAGGTAATGAATTACTGAAGAATCACAATTACTTGAATGTAACCGTGTAATTAATTCCAATAGTAATTGATTACGCCTAATACTGTCCCACAATGCAAAAAATCATGGTCAATGTAAGGATTATAGCGACTTAAGGGGTTACCATTACAAAAAAAGTAGACTTGATAGTGAATACGTTGTCTATTAAATTAAGTGTATATTAAAATCAAATAAATTAATGCGATTCTAATTCTTTGACACAAAACCGTTAAAATAAAATTATTTTATGAATTTTTCAGGTAAGTTTCTTGAGTGATGTTTTTTTTTGACGTAAAGATTTTTTTAGGCTGGCAAGATTGGCATGAGGAGTGAGCGAGACAAACTGCTCCCTTCTTGCTGGCTCACCTGTCCTCAACTTGCCTCTATGTAGTATTTCCCAAGTGCGCAATCATGTTAAGGGCCGATAGGACCTTCTTACATCAATGATAATTATAGATGAATCGACGAGACATGATCCCTGGAACACTGACAGTAATAATCACGATACAACCTTGTAGCGGCGTCACCGTTACATTAAAATCGAACCGTAGGCGTTTAAAAATTACGTTTATTAATTTTAGGTAGATTTATTCCATTACAATGATATTTCGATGGAATTACAACAATTCTTAACATTTACAACGAATTATCTCAACCAGAATTTACGTTTACGTCTTGCAAAAGTTACTTCGTTTGGAAGACATCGACTAATGTGGAAAAATATCGATAAAAAATGTCGATAAGTTGAAAAGAATGTACACAAGTATTTTTCCCCAAACTTATTCATAAAATCAAATTTATTTTAATCGCTTATATCTGCTTTTTTTGTTTGTGGAGAATTCCTCCACTCATTATCCATAAGAACGCATACTCCGTCCAAACTGCAAAGAAGCTCGTATAATTTTCGTGACCTTGTAACGGAACTTTTGTATTAATTAACTGATTGTTTTAGTGGCTTTAACTGTTTGGCAGGTTTTAAATTTTGAGACTTTTTGCTCTCTGGGCCATAGATAAACTAGTTTTCAATTTCTTTGCCACATCCCACACGGACAAACTAAGATTTTTTGTAAGCAGACACTATTTTCTTTTCAATTTTTTTTTAAAGGCCCGTCGGTGGTCCATTTCGATCTTTGTCTAATTATCTATTCTTTTAAGTTCTGATTAACAATATTTCGCACCGTCGCACGACTTACATCCCCCATTTTTCCTACCGCCGCAAAACTTAAACTGAGATTTTCGAGATAATTTCGCAAAACAGTTTATCCCCTCATTATTTTATCGCTCTGCATTTTTAATAATAACCGTACTCAAACTGATTTGACTATGCCAATAGATGCACAAAGATATCATAAATAGAGGGATATTAACAAAAATTAAAAATAGTTATCGGCAAAATTTTTACTGGTATAAGGATTTTGTAAAAAAACTTTTCGGAACGGTACGGGCCTTACATAAATGACCTGGTTCACAAAACGAAAGTTTGTTTACTGGGTAAAATTATACGATAAGGAAATGAAATGGGTCCATTTCTATTTTTGGAAAATTTAGGTTTTTTTAGGTTTTAATTTATGCCAAAAAATTTAAATCACTTCAACGACATCATAACAAAACTCCTTTGTCTATAATAAAGTTAAGTTCCATCGACACGCCCCATCACTAACATGAACTGTAATGAATCATGTCAGGGATCATGTCTCGTCGCGTCAACAATAGGTACATGGAATAGAAATGGCATAGTGCCTACCTGCTGGATGACTTAACACATGCGTCAAAAATGCCAACTAAGACAGAAATAAACATCAAAATAGGTATGAAAATAGGGCGAGCCTCACTCGGTCAATCAATTATTTTATATCCAAGCTAAGTAGTAGCAAATGAGTAGCAAATACTTGAAACATGCAATCATTTTATTGTAATTATTTCCTCATTTTCTTTTATTTCTAATTGAATTCCAAGATTTTTTACGCTTGGGAAACGCACATTTTTTGGAGAAGGTAGGCACTGCTTATTTATGTTAGGTATCCCTTGAAAGGCTTTAAGGTATCAGAATGGGATCAGTTTGGCCTTAAAAATAGCAAGTAGTGCCTGTAAGTACCTATTACCTAACACGCTAGATTTTTATTGCCAAACAAGACCTAAGTTTTTGCAAGTAAACTTTTTGTTTGAACGGCCATGAAATTTTGAGATCAGACGCCTATATAATACAAATTCAATTATGATGCCTACAGAATGTTTTGGCCGCCACATACCGTGCTCTCCAACACTAAAAAAGAACGTGCTCCTATCAACCTCTTCACGGCATTATTGTTCTTCGTTGTCTTCGGAGTAATATTTTTTTCAAACTTGTTGCTGAAGACGTCTTTGCTCACAAGATCCCACTTGCGCTTCAGTGAAGTAATGTATTTTTTTGTTTTTTACTAATGGCGAATCGTTCAATATTTTCACATGTTTCTCCACTGACTACCTAGGTACTGTAAGGAAGCTTGCTTTCAACCCAGTAGATCAAGAGCAATAGATAAGTCCCACGCGGATTTGCTCACGCACGCACGTAAACTTTGATGCTGCGGATCATACGCAGATTTGAATTCATACTTTACTTTACAAGTTTATGCATGCTGGCCGATCCCGCGTGTGTGAGCAAATCCCAAATCCGCGTGAGACTAAAAACGCCCTAATGGTACAGTGATCGCACATGACTTTATGGAAAATGTTTTATGACGATTGCAATCTTTTTATGTAATTAGTATATTACTCTTTTGACAATTTTATTGCTAATCGCAAAAAAGGAGACCACAGAAAATAAAAAAAAAGTGTTAGCTGGAAAGCTGCTTTACCACTGAAACAATCCCTAACTATATTTTTCTCTTGAATTCCCTATCTGGTTCCTTAAAAACAGCCAAACAAATTATGAATGAATCAATGAACTTTGGTTTACATTTGGTCGTTTTTTTAAAGGATGATCGGCTTTATTACTTAGTCTTATTTTCGACAGGAAAGGAGTACAGAGGAGCCACCGATATGGCTCAAAGCAGTCGACGCCGTCTGGCAGCCTGTTGCTGGGACCAGGTGATCTGTAACCTCTGACAACCCGCAGTTTTACAAACTAACACGGAAAAATGCAAAAAAATTGCAATACAGTTTAAAAACTAGTTTATAGCCGACTATGCAACGATTCTACGAGCCGTAGCAATAAAATAGTCTATAACTATAATTTCGTCTCTTGTATTTTGTCAAAAATTTAACCTTTCGTAGATAAAACACTAGGCGGAAATATACAAGTTAACATTTTATCTGTATAAAGTATGTACGCTTAAGCCATCATTAGGTATGTAGAGCCCCAGCGCCACATTCGTCGAATAGCTGAACTAAACGATCCTACTTCGCGCTAACGAAGTTTTTACGAACGGTTACATAAATAAAATTTTCAACTTCCTCTCTGTGGACTAAATAACACCTACTCTTTTGGAGTCATTCCCACAATGGTAACCTTCCACTTAGGACAAATAAACTACACTGCTTCTTTCAGATCCAAATTCTTCGTGTACTCAGCTTTCGTAGAGCGGCGAAACACCGAAAAAATATGCGTGATTGGGGCAGCGAAAACTCTCTTCCCAGACGCCGTTGTCTGTCGAATCTGGCTGCGCGACAGCAGAGTCATCACTGTTCCTGCCATCGTAAATGTGAATGTCCTTTTATTGTGATTTAAGAAACATAATTACATTGAAGTTTCAATTTAAGGGAGTTTAATAGGCTATAGTAGTCATTATTGTTATATTTATTAACGTAATTAATTAATACGCAATAAAACAGCAAATTTATTAATTGCAACAGATCCGTTTATTGGATATCTCAAAGAACCACCATCTTGAATATCTACCTAACACAAAAACAAAAACATAACTTGGGGTACAGTGCTGCCCTCTATATTACAATGTTTGGATACAACAATTATGACCCTCCTTCATCAGCTCTTTAGTACGAGTACCTATGTGTTCCAATTTTTGAACATTCAATGTGCAGTGTAAAGCAATTAATAGTACGTAACTGTAAACGGGTTAAGTCTTTTTGAAAATATTCTGGAGTCAGAGTAACTGACCGTCTTTTCACTGCGCAATGGAACATCAACCGAAACCTTTTGCTGGTGTTTGTAAATGGGCTTATTATATTTGGAGATGAGAGAAAGTAGTCAGTAAGTATTAGGCAAACGTAATCTTAGTCAGTGTTGTAGATCTCTTTAGTAATATCTGCTTTAACTCCTTGCTTTTATCTTCAGCCGCTCAAAGAGAACTGGAACTTGGAGTACAGCGCGTCATTCATCATGTGTAGAGTGGGTAAATCGGGCGTTCGGGCGCAGGATACGGCAGGAGCGGTCGTGGCGGTCATGGCGCAGAGCTATGCGGAGCGTGAGCCCACGAACCTGCTGCCAGTACTTGATACGTTACCCAAGCCCGGCATAGAGGTGCTTATCAGATATATTGTAGCAAATAGCAGTAGTTAGCAGCATGAACCTGTTGGTCATAACCCAATGCTGCCATAAGGCTGCCTGTCCAATGGAGCGGAGCGAGGCAGCCGGGCTGTTAGCAAAGTAAAAATTCACCAATAGATTGCAAAAAATCTCCGCTACTCTTCAGTACATGCAATTATATGCGTGGAGTTTTATCTCACTCACCGCTCTGCTGCCTCGCTTCGCTCCAGCGGACAGGCACCCTGAGAGGATAACTTTGGGTGGTGCTCTAAGTAAGGTCTATGTAAGGTGCAATGTCTCATTGCCGCGGTTACCGCGTGCAGCTCGCAAAGCGACTGATAACGTGCGCGAGAGTTGATTGTTGATTGGTTGCTTGGTGACCAGTTGCGCGGTTATTGCCGGTTGGTCCATAATATAGTGACAGCTAGAGTAAGTGTGACATGGGCCATAGTGTTAATAATGAACATTAAACTACCATGAGACTCACTCATCTTTAAAAATATGGATAACTCACGTTTTAATACACAGACTTATATTGAACTAGATAACGCGAGTTCCTGCATTTGTATGAAAACCAAGCGTGTCACTTTTTCTCAACGGTAGGTATCATCACATTAGCGCTTTAGTGATGAGAATAGACAGTCCGAGTGAAACCCATTCAAAGATAATGCCGCCTTATTCAAATTATCCTGTCTCTAGCTAGGCAGTTAAACCTAATCAAAGTGTTATAAAACTAAATGAAATCACGCCAAAGGAGGAGCATTGCTCTTCCTTTTGGCTCCATTTTGGCAAGCAAAGTACATACACTTGAGTCATCTAGTTTGATATAAATCTGTGTTTAAATATGAATAATATTAAAAATCTAGATAGTTATATGACGATAGTCACGAAGGTAGTCGTGCACCGGTATTAGTTTCGTCGAGCACGAGCGGTTTCGCGAATAGAGTGGTGGCGCGCAGTGCGTGTTTGGCTGCAGTTGCCGCCGCGGCTCCTAGATGAAGGGCTACGGAGTAGCCCTAAATATGTCGAGTTAAACTCGATTTAAAACATGAGTTATCGGTTTTTTAGAAGACATAGTGTCAATGTTACGTAATTTCAGAATAACCTTCACGTATGCGTGAAACCATTTTACAACGGAATCGCGAGCGAAGACTGGTTGGTGGAGTGGTTCGAATTTAACCGGTTGCTGAATGTCTCCCACTTCTACATGTACAACGAGTCGATGAGCGCCTCAGTGGCCTGTGTAGTGGAGCACTACCGACGCCAGGGACTAGTGACTCTTCTGCGGTGGAATCTACCTTTCGTCTCGAGGATGGAGATAAGGTACGCTCTGCTCACAGTACATCCATGGAGACTCGCCCCACTCTACCTAATCGCATTCGATACAACAAGTGTCCGACCTTTTGGTAAGGCAGAAACTCTACATAACATACTCGAACCCTACATTATGGTTGTTCATTTATTCATGAGTACGGACAGTCAGAGTGGGACGCATTTTATCCAGAAATGGCAATTGGCACTAGGTATAGTCGTTAATATAAAAATACTTATAGGCGTCTTCCAGGAAAGCCAGACCTGCTAGCTGGATTTTTAACCTCTCTTGAACTGCAGCTTATATGCATTTTGTGGATTTTGTAATACCTACAACAGAATTTGCTACGATTCTCGTATTAATAAGACCAAAGGTGTTCAGATGCCTGAGAAATCGTCAGATTGTTTTGAGCAATTCTTTATCAGGATTAGTAGTCTTAGCGATCTAATCGATCTCGATTAAGCGATCTTAAACCACCGCGCTATAAATACCCTCGCATTTCAAATATTTCTAAAGTACTTACTGATGCTGTCATAGTAAAATGAGAGAACTTTTCAACGTTTTCAGGACTGGAGGGCAATTCGCTGCATTCAGTGATTGTCTGTATCGTTCAATGTCGTCAGCTGGCTGGCTTCTGATCATCGACGTGGATGAACTGGTCATTCCTCGGCGGGAACGAACGTTGCCTGGCTTACTGTCGTCGCTTAGCAACTCTTACCGCTATGCTGCACCATCAGTGTTCAATTTTAGAAACACCTACTTCTATCTAAGATGGGAGGTGAGATGTATAACTTTGTACTTAATTTAAACAGAAATGTACATCATCGATCAGTAGGCTTAGCACGGTAACACGCTCTAGTCGTCTCGCCCGCTAGTGGAAGATATTGACGCTGGTGTCTACGTGTAAATGAAGCAACGAAATTTTTTTATATTGATGTAGTCGTGTCTGGATAAGAACATGTCTACTGCCTCTGTCTACTATGCGGCCGTGGTATTGCTACTTACTATGAGACAATAAATAATATAATGAAAGTAGGGAATTAAATAGCTGAGTTAATCCAAATATTAAAATTTTGTCACAATTGAATCCAGCGTAACATTGCAAACAATTATTTTACTTACTTCCTTCCTTATCGTTCGTTTGAGGTTAACATAATATCATTACCTAATCTTTTGTTAAAATAGTTGTCTGTAGTTGTACCACAAAATATGAGTCAATGGTTAAGCTGAACTTCTTCCCTTTAGGACGACCCAGAGGCACCAGAGCCGCTGCTAACCGCGCGTAAAACACGACGCTGGATCGCAACGTATCCGAACAAGAACCGCACAAAGTACGTGTTGCGCCCGACAGATGTCGTTGAGCTGGGCAACCATTTCGTGTGGAAAGTCATGCACGGTGTTACTGAAGACGCTGTGCCTGTTGACCGCGCATTGCTGCATCATTACAGGGTGAGAGATATGTATGACAATTTCTAGAGCAGTGAAGAGAAAAAAAAAAAATTATCCGTTGTATTTATAATCTTAAAATAAACAATGAACAGAGTATAGATATTTTAACGTATGATTTGTACTTTTGATATTGACACTAATAAACAAAAAAAAAATAGCACCAAATTTCTCTCAAGATTAGTTTCAATATTTTAACCATTTGGTTTTATTTCAGGCTATTTATCTACATGATGTGCCATCCATAATCGATCGCACGACGCATCGCTGGGCCAAAGAGTTAATGCCACGCGTCACAGCAGAGAAGCAGGAAATTTCCAAAATCTGCCAAGCCTCGGAGGTAGACTCATCCAAGGAAGCATTGCATCAAAGCAATTTACCCGTAAATTAGATCTCACAAACCCAAAGCCTAATTTTAATATTCTAACTTCAAAACTCATTCTTGAAGTGATCTCAAACTTTCTAGCAATATTGGTGCAGCATATTAAAAATGAAGGAATTTTGTAAAATGTTTTCAAGGGTTTTGGTCAATTATTATTATGTTATTAACTCTAATTAGATACTCTCGTTAGAATAGGGCAAACTATTAACTAACGCAACAATGCTGCACTAAAGATTCTGAAAAATGTTTACAATTAGATACCTTCTGGTTAAAAACTGTGTTTAATTTTGTGTTAAATAAATAATTTATTTGACATTAAGTAGTTTAAAAATACTGCAAGTGCCTGCGAAACGTAAATGTCATTATTTTTGTTTTGTGACATCATTTCTTTTATGCTATTTTTATTCAGAATCATGAGATAGAGAAAGTTTCATTCCATTGGAAGAAAACAGGTGTCGCATAGTTTTTTTTCTACAGTGTTACCATTGACACTTTATATGTATGGGTTAACAATATTTAGCGACAATGTACAGGGGTGTACCTGTGTGAGGTCTCTAAATGAAATCAAAGTTGGCAATTTCACTTGTTTATATTGAACTCTGAATCTCCAAAAAAATTTCATCCATACAAAAAAAACTAAAACTATTTAATAAAACTAGGGTGACACAACGTCATCAAGGGCGATCCTACAAGTAGCGACATCTATGAAGAAACTTAATAACTAATCTCCAATAGGTTTGTAAACATTGATTCGAGTATTGGTTTTGGGGACAGCGCCATCTGTCGGTGAACGTTGAACTTAAATATACAATCTTAACAGACGCTTTTGTCCGTTGGACATGAAGAAATGCGAAAAGTATTTTAAGAGACGATGACAACTTTAAGACAATATGTTTTCGTGTAACGTAGTTATCTCTTTCTGGCAGCTCTCCTACCGTCTTCGGAAATAAAGGCATCCTGTTACATGTGTGTTATTTGAATATGAACAGAACTTTCATAAAGAAAGTAAAACTATTAAATAAGCTTTCTGGTGGCGAAAGGGCAACACGTCAGGCTACGGCTACGCCTGGCCAAGCTGCGGCTGCGGCTGTAGTTCTCGGCATTTGACTTGGCAAAATTATGAAGTGATGAGGGTTAGTTAGCGCATCGCTTTTTCAAATTACTCCAGAATTTTATAAGCTTGTCAAGTAAGATTTCGAGAACAGCGTATTAAATGGATGGCGTATTGGCGCAGCATGTCGTAGGGGAGCGATCATTCCACGTGCGAGAATTGTGATTATTGATTGCTAATTCGGTGTTTACCTATGAACTGCTAATGGTGCAGTTCGATTCTTCATACAAATGATGAGCAAACGCTACCGAGTACGGTCACTGTAAACCTGAGCTGTAAACCAACTGTAAATGCATTGACTTGTTGCCATAATATAAAAAGTAAAGTAAAAAAAAATCTCAACGTCCTAACTTTCATTAGCCAGACTCTATCTGAATAATATTATTGACAGGGAACAACAGAATAGATATTATAGAGTTTTAGATACGCGAGAATGCGATACAATGTCAAGTGTTTTTGGTTCAGTTTTGACCATGTTTTGACAAGACTGTCAAAGATGTTTTGAATCCACATGTCTATTTACAACTTTTATTTTTAGTATTTGTACATAAATTTACTAAAATTTCTTTCGATGTACATTTTTATTTGAATCCTAAAACGATCGAAATGAGGTGACACGTTTTTGTGTTTTTTGTTAAGAGTTAATGTCAATTTAATTATTTTTTACTATCAAAATCAGCAAGTTAATGAACAACAAGTACCTATACATAAGCAAACAATATCCCTTGCCAGAATCTCTTCAAGCTGACATTTGTACTAATTGCTCATGATTGTGCAATATTTTAAAGACGTAGAAGACGTCGTGGACAAAAAGGTAAGAAGAAGATATTCTGGAATTAGTTACATCCCATCATTTTAGTGGGCATTTCAACACTTGGAAATTTCTGATCAGATAGGTACATCGCTAGTAAACGTGCTGTGAATTAAAAAAAACGGCTTTTAATTCAGGTCACCCGTCTCAGAGCTACGTAGCCACGGACAGACACAGATATCGCTGTCTAACATAATACTTAAAACACCTTTGCCTTGTGGGTTAAAAATCAAGAACACAATGGATGAGTTAGGTATTGAGAAGTCATCTGTTTAGGTTCTAATTTCCATCGAGTGAATTTTTTTGACTTCTTTTTTTATTACTAGCCTGTTGTGTCCCGCTGCTGCGCAAAGGCCTCTAATCTGACCTCCACAACTCTCGGTCAATCTTGCGTGATATCAGGCCTGTCCTGTACATACGCATCCAAGTCGTCTTACCATCTCCTCGGCCTGCCTCGACGTCACGTGGTCAGTTTTTGATCAGTCAGCCAATTTGGATTCCGTTTTTTTCATTCGAAAGCTAGTTTCCTCGCATTCAGTGGTGCTTAGCTAGCTTTGAAAGAAGGCTGAGTAGTTTTTAATGAAGTTAAACATTGAAATGTCTCTACGTAAGTAGGTGTGTAAACGACAAGTATAAATCAGAACATTCACTCAGAACGTCGTTGAGTTACGTAGTTAAAAAGCGGAGACAACTGATCGATGAATCTACTGACAATCGATGCAAGGATTCCCAAGTTGTCGACCCTTCTTTAATTATACTTACCTACTTACGTAAATAACTGCCTACTAAGCTTTTAGATTATTACCTATTGTACTTCATCTTCTCTATAGTTTCGACAGCAAAGTTAAAAAAAAAATACGTAGTTCATCCCTTTCCTGAATACAATTTTATTAACCTATGCCTTAATTCGGGGTTCGAACCATCTCTGTGCCAAATTTTATCGAAATCATTTCGTAACAATAGGAAATGGTTCATAAGACAGAGCTTAACACTGAGACAGAGGGACATGCAAAGAGTGGGAGTGTCTTTTTGGTTTGCTTTAATCGGGCATGGAAAATAAATTAAGATCTGTTTATAAATAATACCTACTTAGTTTTTGAAATATCTGTTTCTGCGTTCCTTCTTCGGATATCTTTTGGCTTAAAATTAGAGAAATATCTCTCGATATTATCTCGTTCGAGTATTTGATTAAAACAAAGTGATAACAAAAATAAATATCCGTCTTTAATAGTTGACTATTAAGAAAAACAGGCAAACAAGAAAATAATTGAGCAAACATTGCCGGCTACTTGAACCTGAGAATTTTCCATTATTTTGCGTAAACTCTAGAGTACCGAGACGTGGAATAGTTCACAAGAACATTTTTATGTCTACGTAAAGTAATTTAATTTTCCCGGAGGCGGCGGGGCGCTCCAATCACTGGTTAATACTTACTCCCGCCATTCCCTGGAGCATTCTTCAATGCTGCCGGTTTCCATCCTCGCTTTTGGATTACGAGGGTTAGCGAAAATTTTCAATGAAGAATCGTTTCATTCATTTATTTAACCATTCATAGGATTGTTGACACGTAGAAGTCAGTAGACCAGTTGGGAATCCAAAGTGGTCCAGGCGGACACCTGTGGTACAAATTGACACAAATGAGTTAGTGCATTACATTGTCCAGCGTTAGTAAGAAACACTTTCATTTTGTATCACCATTTTGATTTCTCAGGCTAGCAACCTGTCACTATTGTATCTGCCAACTAAAAACCTTAAAAGTATGCTAGATGTCGCCACGAAACGTAAAATCGTCTTGTATTTTCTCACTTATTCTAATGAATGGTAGCTACATTAACAATAATCCGTCTTACTAATTCAAATGAAATATAAGTGTCAGTATAAAGAAATAGGAAACTCGGCATGACGTGGACCTGGTTGAAAATATAGTAAATTATATTTAAAAATAGTCAAATTAAATATATTTAGAACACTTTTAGTTTAAATTCTATGTAGATACAAACAAGAAAAGGATATTAGTTATATTCCGCGTATTCCTATGTTTTTACTATAATTTTGATTTCCAGCACTTTTGTAACTAAGAAATAAAGCAAAACATTAATTTTAGCGATCATCAAATAATGTAATAACGTAGTAAATTATGAAAAACTTAAGTACGTAGGTACTACAGTAACAACAAAAGATTAAATTTCTATCACAGCATATACCTAATTCCGGGGCCATTATTATTCCTGTTTAAAACCGCATAGTAATAAGAGACAGAGTAATAAGAATTAATCGAAAAAAGCCAATGGTTCAAAAAGTTTAGAAGGTTGTTAATACGTCGGAAAGACAGCAATTAATGAAGAAAATCGAGGTAATTATTATAATAAAAAATATAGCAACAGGGTAATAAGAATGGTAACTGAACCAAGGCCAGGGAAATAAGATATTTATCTTCTTATTTCGTATATGTATGTAAAAGTGACTTATTCCAAGATTAAATTTGAAATTAAACTTGAAGTTTGAAATTAAACTAGGTAAGTAATTAACTAACTTAATTAGTATTTCGCCACATCGAAACACGATTCGAGACGCTTAACTATTAAAGTACTTACCAACCGTGAAACTAACCCACTGGAGAATGTAATGTTTTAAACTTTCGCAATTCTCACTCATATTTATATGTTACTGATGAAATCAAGCGCGGGTAGTTCGAAGAACCCGGGCTGCGAAACAAACGTCGTGCTCTGCTAAGCAGAATCTGCTTCAGTCAACTCGTGACCACAGTAGCTGTAACGGGGCCGAAACGTCGAGAAGGTAAACAAAATCGTGATTAAGTCCCATTGTAGAATATTGTCATAATAACAATAATTTTAAACAAAAAAAAACGACTTAAAATTAGCAGGATTACCGAAAGCGCCGCACATGTCCCTAAGTAAAAGTATATAACATTTGAAGAGTTCCCTCGATTTCTCCAAGATCCAATCCTCAAATCCCGACTTAGTGCCAACGGAACCAACTCGGAGTTATACCCCTTTGATTAAAAAAAAAAAGAAAAGTTCGGTGCCTTAACAAAAACAACAAAATGTTTACCACAATCTATGAACAGAGAAACCTACGGTCAATTTGTCACATCGCTTGTATTTTTTACGGTTTCATATTGGCAGAATCGTGCGCCGTCGCGAACAAATTAGGTAGTAGTACATTAAGTATAAAGACTGCACTACAGATAACGTGCAACATTGCATGTTGAACTCCTCAAACGTTACAACTCACACCTTCGACACGTTATGTAGGTCGCTACAACTTACGAAAAACGTTACGCTCTAATGACATCAAGTATGGTAGGGGCCGTTAGATCTTCAGTTGTTTTGAGTAGCTACTTATGCCTGTTCTGACCGCATTACCTAGTCGTAATAATAATGGCATTCCGCATATTGTAGCCGTGAAGTTCACGCGGAAAGCTCGAGCGGCGAGGCATTGAGCGGGGGCGGGTGGCGCATGCGCGCTCCGCGGCGTCACTGCCTGGGGTTGCTAGCTTAAGAAGAAAACGACATTTCTCAAGGTTTGATCGGAGATCACGTAGGAGACGTGATTATAATAAATGCGTTGTGTTTTACGAAATTCTAGAAAAAGTTGGGCTGTAAGATGTATTGATCAGCCGACGTACCTAATGTACGATCTTCTAGTAGATATTAAGATTATTGCTCAAGTACAGTATGTGCCCCCACTTACCTATCCAGGCAATTCGGTGTTTTGAACGCGCACCACTACTAATACAAAGTTTGTCTAACTATTTTTAGCAAAATCAAAATGAGGTAGTTCATGATATTAATATTTCGCTAAAAATAGTTAGACAAACTTTGTATTAGTAGTGGTGCGCGTTCAAAACACCGAATTGCCTGGATAGGTAAGTGGGGGCACATACTGTACATCGTATAAATTTTACGCAACTGGCGTCTGGTTGGCGTATGAACTGGATTGTCATTCGTTATAATTACTACCAATGTCAACTGCAAGCGTAATAAGACAGTAAATTATTTTTAAATGTTTTTTTATTAAGTGGCGATAACTTCTGAGGCCTGTCCATATCACAACAGCTATCTTTCATTTATTTACATTGCTGTGAAAATGTACTAACCAAAAATTTGTTTGTGTTAATCGATTTTATCAATAAGTACCTACCTACATACGATACCGCATTGTTTTTGTTATTAATCTAGTAAATTTCCTCATAAAATACATTTTATCATCAAACCGCTGTCGAGTTTACCAGTTTATTCCAACGATTAAATAAGGAGTAACTAACATTTTTTTTATCAAATCGTGGCACCGCGTATTTCCTGAATTCAGCGATATTAGCGCTATCGCTAGCAACCCGCGGCACCAACAAAGTCCTGTCATTCACAGTGCGGCCGAGCGGAGGGTCGCGCGTGGCAGCGGTGCGCGACGGCCGAGTGCCGACGGCGAGAGCCGCGCGCGGGACAAACGACCCATGAGAGGACCCCTGGTGCCTAGAACACCCTGCTCCCAGGATGCGGTGGCGCCCCCGCGCGGCGCCCTCGCGCGCCAAGGAGCGCGCCAACATCAGCTTCTTCATCTTCATCATGTTCTTCGCCGTCTTCGGCGTCATCGTTCTCACCGAACTCCTGCTTCTCGAGCGCCCCCCCGTCAACAACGCGAGGTCCCGCTACAGTGAAGTCTTGCAGGTTAGCAGCCAAAATAATAAGTAGCTCGGATGTTTACAAATTCTGGTGTGTTCTCCGTGTCTCAGAGAATGAAGCAGTAGTTGAGATACGTGTTTGGATGCTGTTGTTTTGCACGATTGTCTGACATTGACCGTGTGTTGATTTAACACTAGTGATTTTTCGTTAATTATTACTTATCTACCCCTTTTGATAAAATTATTGAAACTTTAACGTTGCCAAAACGACGACTTATTCAATGATTTTTCATCTCTACATACCCCTTTCGGGAATCAAGCGAGATGTTGATGTATGTATACATGTAAAATGCGATGAATCTAATTTACAATAAGTACAATGTAACATTATGGAACCATTGCAGGTCCCTATTATATGTAGTTTTATTTATTAGTTTGAACTCTAGCAGATAATATTTTGAAGTCAAACAATATCTGATAATATGTCTTATCTTGTAAATATACTTAAATTGTCTCATCATTCTTAGCTTAAAGACTTTTAATAAAACTCTTTCAAGTGTTCAACAAAAACTAAACTGTTAATCAAGCTAGATATTATCCTTGAAATAGATTCAGTGTGATAATAGTTTCCCTTTTGTCTTTCGGTCTATTTCTGTTATAGTCTTTATAACATAAAAAATCACGGCAGCCTTTTCCCGTATTCCCCGTTCTCGTGCACCCTTGTAATCGGTGTTGCCATTGTTTGTGCGATACATGTGTGTTCTGTAAATAAATTTATTCTTATCTCGTTCCGGCGCGCGTCCGTGCGGCGAGATCGCGCTTGCCAATCAAAACTTCCTCTACAACAAAGCTAATGAAAAAAAAAAAAAAAACAAACGTGACACGGGGTGTATGACAGACGATGTTTAAATGAGGGTTCTTTGTCCTTTTCCATTCGTAACCCTAAAAAAAGCTGCAATTTGCAACAGGCGGTACAGATTCTACAAAGAGAAGCGCCTGATATATATTTTCCTTTTTTATGCTCTTGTTTAATGAGTACTAATTGATTCCCTCTTAGATAGAGGGAATTCTATTTATTTTATTATAAAGACATATACTTATAATTTCAAATGTAACAAACATGTTACTGAAATCTCGAAATCATTACGTTTTCTATTCGGCTACATATAGGTACACCCGCCAAGTTAATTCACCATTTGTAGTAGCACAAACTAATTAATTTTGTATCACAACAGGAGGGTTGTGGAACTTGTAGATTAATATTTAATTCAGTAAACACAGAACTAAGTAAATTAAACACGAGAGGTATATTATTATTTGCGTAAGCAATAGGTAGTCGCTAATGGATCGCAAGATCAAGGAGAAGCGCTCAAAATAACTAATTAGTTGCGATGTGCCATCTGGAATAGGTAATAGCGTTAATTTGAGTACAACTTTACTACGCTTTGTGCTTAAAACCGTTTAGTTTCACAACAACCTATTCACTAATATATATCCCTAATTTAGGTATTTTGAGACCAAAGAGTCCTGAATCTGGGAGTATATAATAGAGATTTAGAGATGTATAATTGTATATTGCAATTAAGAA
The DNA here is from genome assembly GCA_005406045.1 of Adoxophyes honmai. Taxonomy (NCBI): domain Eukaryota; kingdom Metazoa; phylum Arthropoda; class Insecta; order Lepidoptera; family Tortricidae; genus Adoxophyes; species Adoxophyes honmai. The sequence goes on along the minus strand of BHDV01002834.1, from coordinate 133,611 downwards.
ATTATAAGCTCAAACCCTTTCGACACCATTCTGAATGCCGCATAATAAGTACAAAAGTATTTTACACATATTTTTATTCTATTAAGTAGTTACCTTTTATCCGGACCTGAAGAATTGACATCTGACTGACTCTGACTCTGCCAGTCTTCTGCCAGTTTAAAGGATTTCAATAAATACGTCATAAATCGTGCCTGGATTTTGGAATCCCCTGGAAGTCAATGAAAACTATTTCAACTTTTCAGAGTTGAGTACTTTTAGTATTAGATTTGTTAATATCTTATCCGGGATTCTGCCCCAGACTTCAATAAAATAACTTTTCAGACAGGAATAACACCAGTCTTCATCCGTGCAAATGGTACGTAGTTTGTAAACATGAGCTTTGTACAAACAATCAGAGACCAATTTGTCCTGAAAGCTTAAAAGAATGGTTTCCATCCGAATGGTTCGTCTTTGTCTAGCGTGTTTTCTATTTTTACGCCCAAGACACTGGCTACAAAAGCCAACAGCCTCTACTCTACATTCAAAACAAAATAATAATGAAAATCCGGTAAAATTTTACCCTTATGAATTTCGAGGTAGGTAATGTTTCTCATTCATCTACTTACATAAAGTTTTAATTTAAAGGTATTAAAAAGTTACAGGTACCCAGACACTGCTTTTTAAGTGCGGGTGTAAAAAAAAATCGCATACATGAAGATATACTTAGCAGGATTTTTATTAAACTTGGACCTTACAGTATAATTGCTAGTGATTAGTCAGAAACATGAAATAAAATTATGTCCTTGATAGTAAAAAAAAATACGGAGTAAACTCTCATTTTCGGTTTATTTTTAATATAGACCTATATTAAAAAAAATACCTACTCATGACTCATTGCATTTAATTACAATTACTGATAAACTAGAATAGTTTTCGAGTTGTTGAAATAAAATACATATATACAAATAAAATCAGAAAATGAGCCCTTATCAACCTAACTGGGTCTCTTTGAAAAGTTTTGATGAATCTCAATTATTCCTTTTGTTTGTACTTCAAGTAATTAGGTATAATATGGGACATTAGAGATCCAAGTTGTCATTATCTGCACGTAAACTAAGTCACAGTGAAATTATGCTCCCGATGGAAGCACTTAAGCCGACGTTCGTGGCTAACTGAGCTAACATGTTTGAACAATGTTGACGTTACGGTCTCGATGTGAGAAGCGGCATATTTGCCTATTTCATTTTCTACAAACAGAATACAGTTAATAGTGCACGCGCACTTTAAAAAAGTGACATTTAGATTCAAGTGACCTAGGTATAGCACCTAGTAATTTCTGTTGTATCGACCGACTTCGAAATGACTAAAAATTGGCGTGGCTAAGAAAACTGCAAAATTAATTAGGTAATTTTAACAGTATTAAAAAAGACAAAATAAAGCAGCCAAAGTACGAAAAAAGTACAGTTTTTATCCCCTGACGACCTGACCTGAGAATGACCTGGAGAAGACATCGGCATCGGTGGAATTGTTAGCATAAAAGTCGTTTCTTTTTTAGATTTTTGCACAAGCTGGCTATAATTAATTTTATCATTTGTACAGGATGTAGCCGTCCCTCCTGGTGATGATTCACAGGAGTTTACATGAGTTGCTCTGGAGTAGGTAGGTATAAAAAGTTATATGTATGAAAAGTTTTTTCTGTTATGAAAAAAACTTAATCTAAAAAAAAAAAACTCAACGCTATATTTCTTATTCCGGAACCAGATTTTTAATGTTAAGGAACTATAGGAATTTGACATATTTTATTAACTGGGCCTGTTAGGTGGGCCTTTTTCTTTATTATTTTTTCAATTAGGTACTTTGGAGCGACATTGTGGTATTCAAAAAGTCCTACATTTTTTTAGCACATTTGTAGCTTCTGTAAGTGGAGTCCGTCGTAACAGTAATTATAATAATAGGAAAAATTAATACGACGAAGAAATTAGATTTTAGGCGTAAATAATTATCGGTTGCAAGATAAACTATGTATAATTATTTATCTAAGGCTAAGCGCGCACTACGACTTTTTGTCGCGGGACAATTTTGTCGCAGAAATGCAACGTAAGGGTTTATATGTCATCGCGCGCACTATGATGAAAAAATCAGTATGGACAGCGCTATTTTAAAATCGTGTCGCACGACAAAAAGTCGTAGTGCGCGCTTAGCCTAAGGAAAGCGACGATCGATTGTGTAAGAGTAAATCCATTCATTATTTATTACCTGTTTGGGTTACAGCTCGTTGTTTTGATAGTGCTTGCAATTGTAGTGCAGATGTTATAGTAAATATTATTATTTACCCTTGATATTAATGGTTTACCAATCCAAAGAAAAAATCACGAAGACAATAGATAGGAACTTGTCACTATCGTTCCACTTTCAACTTCAACTACCTACCAGTATGTTTAAACTAATAGTTGTAATCACTTTCATTCGTGGATGTCGTAAGAGGCGAATTTCATAATGAGTTTCATATGGCTTTGATAAGAAGATAGTATGGTATGTCATAGTGACATTTCTTGTGAAAAGGTACAAAGTGGCACAGATATCAAATTCTTTGACTGTACCTACCTCTTAAATTGAGAGCTAAAAAAATGTAAAAGTGGTTACGCAGCGTGAGTAGTCATGTAACGTTTTGTGTACTTTATACCCTATATGTATTTAATACATACATTCATATCATCACACCTCTTTCCCACAGGGGTAGGCAGAGACTACTTTGTTCCACTCGCTACGATCCTGACATACCTGGTCACGGAACGTCCGTCTAGGTCTTCCCCTCCCACTGCACCCATCCACATTCCCCGTATAGATTTGTTTTGTCAGTCTTCTTTCATCCATCCTCTCTATGTGTCCAAACCAACTAAGCATACTTTTTTCAATTCTATTCACTATATCTATTTGTATGTATTTGATACAGTTGTGATATTATTAATTACATGTGTGTTTAAGTAAATCCAATGTCAGTTATCCTCATGCCATCGTTTCTCTGTTTCTGTGTGTAAACAATAATTAAACCATAAGCACCGTGCGGCCTTTGAAATCTAATGGGTTGAAAGTAAACATTTACTTTGATTTACGCGTGATTGACTATGGAAGTGCCCCGACCTGATTAATCTTTTAAATGGGCGAGAGGGGCATGCGTGGAATATCTCCGAATCAAATTAAAGTTTCGTTGTGTGGAAGTGGGTAATTAGGTCGGGGGAAAGCCTTGATCGGGGGCGAACATTGATTTAAATTGATTAAGTAATAAGCCTACCATGTATTACATTTAGGACGGTAATGAGATTGCTCCTTCGGGACGTATTAAGGGAAAATGAATTCTAAAGAGTATTACATTATGTACATAATATAAGGTGGCCGGAAATTGCCCGTAAATATTTTAACCAGTTTTCGGGTACAACCATCTTAAAACCTAAAAAATTTGCAGCCGCTTTTAGCATAATTTTTAGGTTTTGGCTTGTAGGTACAATAGTGACAGGTTGCTAACTTGTCGCCTATAATATACCTTAATCTATTTCCTTAGTTGCCTCTCACGACACCCACGGAAAAAATAGAGAGGTGTTGTTCTAAATCTGATACCACATGGAATATCAGTCCTTATAATTTTATTACTTGACAATGAGTTCACATCATTTTACGAACGATTAGGTGTTGCCATTTCACAGAAATTGTTAGCTTTTCCGAAGCTATTAATTTGTTGGAAGTTCCATGCATGACCGGATTTCAAGCTAGCGTTAATTAATCAAATGCGGTTTACAGTTTCACCATAATTCTAACATGGCAACATTTGATTGCAATCAATATTTCCACATCCCATTATTTGTTTTTGCTGCAGGCGAACTGATTTGTTTTTACTTGGTCGGTTGCACGTCGGTTAGGTAGAAATGAAACCATGTAGTTGAAAAATTATATTCAAGGTTGCTACAAATAGCCGCCAGAGTAATATCGTGGAACGGTGCAATAAGACTGGAAAATGAATGCGATACGTAGCGTCTTAGGAATCTGTAAATACAAACAAAATAAATTGTGTGGAATTACACAGTGGAATAAAACAGATACACTCACGTCTTTATATCGAGGTTAGTTCGACATGTTACGAACCAATTCGTACGTATGGACGTACAATCCCGTCGCACAGAAAGAGTAGTGGCGCGCAGTCTCGATATAAATGCATGAATTTGTCCGTTTTATTTCTCGATAAGGGAGTCTTGCGGTTTTAGGTAAGTTTAAGGTTACGTCAAACAGAGCGCTTACTAAGCGCGTATCAAAGCGCTATGGTGCTAACCTAACCTAACCTAACCTTACGCTGCGCTGTGGCGCCAGGTTGTGTTGTACTACGATGGTAGTATGTCGGCAAATAGAGCCGCGATAGAGCGAAATTTATTATGAACAACGAGTCCAATTTATTTCAGTAATTAGTTGGAAAAAGTGAAAAAAAGGATGTCGATCATTGGAATCACGTTGTGGAGTATAAGAGTTTACGTTGATATAGTCTGTGATTCTGTTACATGAGTAGAATCGATAGATTATTTTAGAGTTAACTGTGCGTTTTTTTACATTGAACCAAATTACTTCTAATATGTTTTGTCATGTTTCTGTTGTATTTTTCTTGTTTATGAGCCGTGTGATGTCAGGTTTAGAATAACACCTCTCCATTTTTGCCATTTTGTCGCAAAAAGTGACTTAGGATAAATAAATAGGTTTAGGTATGCTTTAGGCTAGCTAGTAGTGGCAGCGAAACGTGAAATAGGCAAGGCTTTGATTATATAACGTTTCGTACGCACTGGTTTATATGATTTTCAAACACTAGTACACAAGTAAGGTCGGCCAAGAAAGTGGTCTACCACTTTTGACAAAAGTTTCTGTGGGATGGCGAGGGGAAATCGACCTTGTTGTTTCTTGAGGTTCAAATGAATATCGATCTTGAGGGGGTAGACCAATTTCTTGGTCGACTGTACACATACCCTGAAGAATATATCCTGAAAAATTAATTGTTTACTTTCACTACAAGATACTCGTATGTACGCACCGTCTGTAGAAGTTTTGAGTTTATACGTACTCAGCCCCTTAAGCATATTACTTAAATAATTTACACATAGTAGGTAGAGGTTATAAAAAGATCCACTTAGCAGCAACGTGAATTGGGGTCATTTACCTCTGTCGCGTAAAAGTGATGCTTCTTCGGAAATTGTTTACTGATCGATTTAACACCTTGTCTATCGTTACAATTTTACATTTTATCACTTTATAGAAAGAATGTTATACCCGCTCCTTTTTAGGGTTCCGTACCCAAAGGGTAAAAACGGGACCCTATTACTGAGACTTCGCTGTCTGTCCGTCCGTCTGTCTGTCTGTCTGTCACCAGGCTGTATCTCACGAACCGTGAGAGCTAGAGAGTTGAAATTTTCACAGATGATGTATTTCTGTTGCCGCTATAACAACAAATACTAAAATTAAAATAATTATAATAATTAATTCCCCCTTTCTTCCCGTGGGTGTCGTAAGAGTCGACTCTGGGAAAGGGTCAGTGTATTGTGGGCGATGGGCTAGCAACCTGTCACCGCAATATCACGTTTAAACATCTGGTTACCCTGAATTTGCTAAACGTGGCACTGGATTTTTGAATTCATGTGCTCTGCCTACCCCTCATGGGAATACAGGCTTGAGAATATGTATGTATGTATGTATGTATAATAATTAAGGGGGGCTCCCATTCAAAAAACGTGTTTTTTTTTTGCTATTTTGGATCTATTTAAATAACTGTAACAGGTAAATACTTGAAATGCTCACAGAATGTTTAATTAAATATCTACTTTAAAAATAAATAATTAAATAAAAATAAAATTAGTATTTAAGAGGGGCTCCCATACAAAAATTCTGATTTTTTGCAGTTTTTGGTACGGAACCCTTCGTGCGCGAGTCCGACTCGTACTTGGCAGGTTTTTAGGATTTTGCAACCAATCAGTGCCAAAAGTCGTGCACGTCTGATGGTAGCACCGTAGCGCTAAAACAAGTCAATCATTTTGTTTGCTGGAGACCTGATCAATAATTTTGAAGGCATTTAAATTAGAAATTAAAATGACAGGGTTATGTTTGGTATCGTACGTCAGCCTGTAGTAAGACTTTCATACGAAATGACGAAGTACGGTCAGGGACTTTAATTCAGGAACAACATACACATACATACATAAAATCACGCCTATGTTCCCAAATGGGGTAGGCAGAGCACACGAAACATGACATAGACAAAACCATGATTAAGACTATATCACGTTTCGGAGCCACTTCGAGCATAGTTTTAGGTTTGTAAAGATGGCAGAGGTACCTATTAAATATAGTGACAGGTTGCTGGCCTGTCACCTAAAACATACCTAAACCTATTTCCTTAGTCGCCTCTTACGACATCCACGGAAGAAATGGAGGGGTGTTATTCTATCCCGACACCACACGGCACAACCATGAAACAATTTCACAGTATACGTCCAAACGCCATCGCATTAATTAACAAACAAAATCGAAGACTTTTTTCTTTGAAAACGTTCCATGACTTGCTCTAGCAAATCATGGAGACTCTACTAAGTGTACACATACACACACACACACACACACACACACACACACACACACACACACACATTCGGGTGGCAGAGCATACAAAACGTTATTATAGTCAAACGTGAAATATATTTCACGTTTCACAGCCACTTCTAACATATTTATAGGCGCAATAGTGACAGGATGAGAGTCTGTCACCTACAGCATACCTACTTAAACCTGTTTAATCTCAGTTGCCTTTTACGACATTCACGTAAAAATGAAACAAAACCACGGAGAGGTGTTTTCTAAACCAGATACCACACGGTAGTATCTCAAATAAAGTAAATTATGTCTCTGTATTATTAGAAAACGCGAAAGTAAAAAAAAAAGAAAAAAACTCTAGTTAAGCTGCGTCATTCACGACAAATTAAACGTCGCCGCCTCCCAGTTTAAATACAACACGATCCCTCGAATATACCAGCCAAACAAGCAATTTGCTTTAAGAGAAACGGGAAACTAACCGTGACTGTCAGGAATAAAACCAAACGCAATATATCTCGGGGCGAACAAACTTTGAGCATTTCCTCTGACGGTTCGAGGGCTTTTATGATAACTTTATTTGGGGAACAGGCTTTCGTCTTTGCTCGTAAATGAGTACGAATCACTATGATGAATATTTAAGATATCTGGTTTCTCTCTATGCGTGGGGCGGTTAGAGTTAAGAGGGATCAGTATCTTCTTCCCGCCATGACAGATAATGGCGAAAATAAAACGTGACACGAGTATCTTTTTTCTGCATACTTTATTTCAGTCCTAAATTAATAAATAGTCTTTCGTAGGTCAAATTTTACTATACATTATACACGTTACGTTATTCTTTGACATGAACATTGTTACGTTAGACTATAACTCCACAGCCCTTTTTAGATAGATTGATAGATGGATTCATTAATTTTATTTTGAAAAATACGTAGCATCTAATTTTCATGTCAGATACAAGTAATTCACAAAAGGATCGTCAAATTGTGAACAGTAATTTTTTTTTTTTTAATATGCACATAATAGTAGTAATAAATAGAAATATGCCAGGAGCAAAAGAAGTATGCCAGGATCGTAGCAAGTGGAACAAAGTGGTCTCTGCCTACCCCTGTGGGAAAGAGGCGTGACTGTATGTATGTATAAATAGAAATGTCTGAATTCAATACAATTTCAAAAAAATGATGTTTCAAATACAAAAATATCTATGTCAAAATGTACGTATTTCGTATTGTATTTCCTAAACGTTGCCTATTTTATCACAGACCGTCCATCTAGGTTTTTTCCTTCCAATGTACCCAACGACACTCCCTATATAAATCTCTTTAGTAAATCTTATAATTGAAAACTACACCGTACATACGTGTGTAAGTACAATTTGTTCCGAGTGTGCACGATATTGCCACTATGTTGTGTTCTGGCGCGGAAGGTTAGAGAGCTGGTATAATTCTAGATCAGCTGCTTAATCTGCACCTGTCTGGCATTGTGTAACGTAAACGTACCAATGTTCGACGCCTCAACGCCCAGTAGACGACACCCATCTGTCACCTGTCTTACTATGACATAAGGTTGCAAGTGCCATGTATTGGGTCAGTGTCGAGCACAGGGACGTTTACCTTATGTCGTTGGCAATTATTTGCCACCTAAGCCGTATAGCTTCTTTGTATTCGCTATTCTGCGCAGTTAATTTTAAACTTAATGTGTGCAGAATCGCGAATAGGAAGAGAGTATAATAGCACAAGTCTTAAAAATCTTTATGGTGGCCCAGACGGGACTGTCTCCGATGGATGGAACTCTGCAACGGTTGGTTTGATTGACTTGAAATCTGGAGCACATAATCTAGGGTGAAGTAAGTCAGCAAAAAAGCTTGTATCGAAAATGACATTTTTTACAAGCTTTTATTGTAGATAGATTTTATAAATTTTATTGAATTGGATACTTAACGCTTTTTAAATTACCTAAACCAAACTGCGTACCATGTTAAGGTTGGACAAAGAAAACAGAATTCACCTCTACTTACTTTACATATTAGGCAAACGTATCTATCATTTTTTTTTTGCACTCCACTACTTTTGTATTTTTTGTGAATAACAAGTTTAAAGCATTTGAGTCTTTATTCTAAGTAGATTCTGTATGACTAAAAGTGATTAAAGCAATAGTTCATTTGAATAACATGACATTGTTCATTTTTCTTTTATCTCTAAATCAGTAAAAAGTTTGATCGTTATAGTCGTGACCGCTAATGCGTACCTTTGTCTGGTCAATCACTCGTCTATAGATTGGTTTTCGTTTATCAATTTTTAAAAGATAGTATAGAAAGAAAAAACTTTTGACTTCATAAACATCACTCCTGTATCATTGAACATTAAAGTACCGTGAGACTCACTCATGTTGAGAATTTATCGGATAACTCAACTCACGTTTAATAAATCGAGTTTAGCTCGACATGTAGCCGCGGCTCCTAAATGAAGGGCTACGAATTAGCCCGAAACGTGTCGAGCTAAACTCGAATTATTAAACGTGAGTTATCCGATAAATTTTCAACATCACTCCTGTATTTCTAAAATACGGGGGATAGAAAACACAAAAAAAATAGTTTTTTTTTATTCTTAGTTAGATCACGCCTGTATTTTCACATAGGGTATTTCACGTTTCGTAGCCACTTCTAGGATACTTTTTAGATTTTAGTTAAGAGATACAACAAAGACAGGTTGCTATTTTTTTTAATGATTAAAAGTTTATAAGGGTAAATTGTTTACCGCTATTCAGCTGGCACCATGTAAATTTTCTAGTTAAAAACCAAATAACTCGTTTTTTTACACAGTCATGGAAATTTTACTAGCATGCCCTCGGCTAAAGGCAGCACGGGAGTATGAGGCGCTCTCCCACAGAAGATGGGAATACCTTCTTTAAACACACGAACTCCTTCGTGGCCATTTGTTTGGACGGTTAAAAAAAAACTATTATAATAAACCTTTTGCAGCTCAATCTTGTAACCTTGAGAAGTAGGTTCAAAATTCAGGACCGATTTTTTCTTTCTTGTTCTAGTTGCTGTAAAATTTGAATTGATGACGTAATTCTTTTAATGTTTTTGTATCTCCAGTGTATTTGTAACAATTTCGTTTAAAGAAAACTTTTCGTGGCACAAAAAACTTGAAGTACTTAGATGTTTTATATGTGTCTTAATACGTTGAGCAAAAGTTTAGATCCCTTTTAACCCTCGACGCAAACTAGTTGCTCTAAAGTTTTAATAAATTTTTGACAGCTAACGTAAAGAGAGGAATTTATCTGAGTTAAGAGCTGAGTTCAATATTTTCTGACGAGCACCTACTTATTCCGGGACTGCTTGAATATATTTCAAGAGGTTAAGTTTGTAAGCATGTAAATTGAGGCTGTCCGGGTCAAGGAATTTAGGGCAACACTCGGAAGATATTGCCAGTAATTGCCATCTCGAGACTTGTCAACCGCCGCGTTACATCTGGCAATTAATTGGCCTACTTACGCATTTACAAAACAGCTCGGAAATGTTAGGTACTCATATTTCTGAATCGATTAATATCTGTATCTGGGTGGTGTCCGGTCTAGAATAACACCTCGCCATTTCTTACATAGACGTCGTAAGAGGCGACTAAGGAAATAGGTTTAGGCATGTTTTATCCCGTGTGGTGCCGGGTTAGAATAGCACCTCCCCCTTTCTTCCCGTAGGTGTCGTAAGAGTCGACTCTGGGAAAGGGTTAGTGTATTGTGGGCGATGGGCTAGCAACCTGTCACTGTAATATCACGTTTAACCATTTGGTTAAACGAAACATCAAATAGTCATAGTTTGTCTATGTAACGTTTTGTGAGCTCTGCCAACCCCATTTTGGGAATACAGGCGTGAATGTATGTGTGTATAATATTAATATATTGAATTGGTGGTTCGACAAACTTGCCCTTCGCTTTAGGGTGTTTATTTAAGATTTTCAGTAAGTACTTTACCTATAAATTAGCTTTTTAAACAGCTCATTGATAATGCTTATCGGTGCTTTGATAGTCACGTCTTTCTTGGCCTGACTGTCGAAACATCATCAGCACCTCAGAGCCCGATTTCTATTGTATGGTGGTGGTGGTAGTTTTAGTTGTAGATAATATCATAAACGTAAAATTCAAATTTATTATGACCTTTGTCCTCTACATAGGACATTGGGTTAAGGTATGATTCAATCGCGTTGATTGTTTTGCTTTATTTCAGTGGACGAAGCGTGGGTCCGTGAGATTGCATGATAACGAAATAACTGCAGGTGTAAGTAATATACATCACAGCTGACTTCACTATTTCGCGAAGGAAGAAAGGAGTTTTATCCACATGGATATACCTATAAATATATGTCATTACCCCACTCCTGTAAGGACTAAGGCAATCAGCATAAGAGTATCCCAGCCAAGTGCGAGTGGACTTGCGCACCATTATTTATACAAGACAAACGCATACTTTAGTGTTAATATAAATTTCAATGTTATATCTGAACGCGTTCCTCAGAAAAGACTACTAATGACAGATAAATATACAGAGTAAAGGGGTGATCTTACAAGGGTTGCTTTTTCCTGGAGAGGTACGGAACCCTAAAAATGGTCAGTTTCATCAAAACTAACTAACAATGAGTTAAATGCTTACGATTATTTGGAAGGAACACAGAATATTTACAATGTTACTCGTCTCGAATAATATCCGCGGTTTTGTTATACCGTAACAAGAGACGTCATGTAACCACAATGTACTTACCACGATTATGTCTTTTATGGTGTTCTGACAAAGCTGAAGTAAAGGGCTACCAATAAAAGAGACGGTTTGCAATGGATCGTTAAACTACTATAATAAAATATCATTAATAACTTCCCGCATTATCGTTATCAACTTTATTTCTGTGCTAAATAAAGCACAAAGGAAAGCACCAATAAATGTCATTGTCGATAGTAAAATATTAAGTACTTTTCGTCGGTGCTTGGAGAAATCTCTTGTCTGGTCGTTTATCACTCAAACCACCATACCCAAACACTATTATTAACTGTCAACGTCTAATATATACTACACCTTGTACCTATATGCATTATATAATTTTGATCGGACATATTATAAGTCCTCTTCAAAAACTTTCACATTATGTTTTAAGACATTGTACCTAATTTGTGTCATTTGTAAGTAACTAGGGAACATAAAAGTACTTAGTTCCTATTATAGACGAGGCGATCATAATATTCTTACATAAAGGTAAAATTAATGTTGTTTTCGGACGTTTTCCTCTAAGGTAATGATTATCTCTCTCGATTTAGGTTGCGCATCTGATTCTATTTCTCAATTTCAATGACATAATATTATTATTTCACGATAAGGAAATTGAGTGGCTGCGATACTATAGCACTTTTAGTGATATACTCCAAGCGTGCAAGCTTTCAAAAAAAGCAAAGCTTTCAAGGCAAAAAAGCCGTGATAGCCCAGCAGTTCGAACTGTGGTCTCTCAAGCAGAGGGTCGTGGGTTCAAACCCCGGGCTCGCACCTCTGAATTTTTCGGAATTTATGTGCGATATCAAATTTGATATTTATCACGAGCTATTCGGTGAAGGAAAACATCGTGAGGAAACCTACACACAGCGACGAAGTAATTCAATGCTGTGTGTGAAGTTCCCAATCCGCACTGGGCCCGCGTGGGAACTATCGCCCAAGCCCTCTCATACTGAGAGGAGGCCTGTGCCCTGCAGTGGGACGTATATAGGCTGATGATGATGTGCAAGCTTTCAGGAGTGGAACATTTTTTAAACGTATTTATCATCACTTCCTCACGTCACTAGTCACTATCATCACTACATAGTATAAAACAAAGTCGCTTCTGTCAGTCTGTTTCTAGTATGTAGATATGCTTAGACCTTTAAAACTATCCAATGGATTTTGGCGCATTTTTTTAAATAGAGTGATTCAAGATGAAAGTTTATATGTATAATAAATGCATATTGTATGCACTTATAATTATGCAGAATAGCCTGTATTCCCAAGAGGGGTAGACAAAGCACATGAATTCAAAAATCCGGTGCCACGTTTAGCAATTTCCAGGTTACCAGATAGTTAGACGTGATATTACAGTGACAGGTTGCTAGCCCATCGCCCACAATACACTAACTCTTTCCCAGAGTCGACTCTTACGACACCCACGGGAAGAAAGGAGCTATTCTAACCCGGCACCACACAGAATAGAGAAACACTAATAATTTTCGAAGTTTCTAATGTGATATCGTATTTCTGTAGATATTTAGGTAGGTATAATAAAATCAGCATAGCACCCGTGCAAAACCGGGGCCAGGTCGCTAGTAGACAATAAATCTGTGAAGATAGAGCCATCACCAAAAGGCCGCTACCCGCATTGCTCACGACAAGGTACAAGATTGGGGTTGCATTTTCATGGATTATCCCAGTCTGACCTTAGGAAAGATCGTCTGTACATAGCCTATTAATAATCACTCGGCCTACGATGTACTAATGCCGACCAAGTATTCCGCGCAATTAAGAACCAACCCTGAAGTTTGAAAGAGCTCTCACTTTGAACAACGTGAAATTATGCCGGTGTCAGCCCGAAATCATAATGGAACTGCAAAGTTCAAAAGGTGGCCTCGCGGAAACGTTAGCCGGTGCTTACAAGATCCGCCTTCGAGCGCTCCAGGACCTTGTGAAACAGAAGAATTACCCAATTTGTGTGCGATTGGGCGTGTTAGATTTAATAGGAATGTTTTTCAGTCGGCCTGTGGGGTGAAAGCGCGTTGGCCGTAAGCCGCGCGGGCTGACAGCGGCGTGAATAAGCGACCGGATTCCAGCGCCGTGCTCCTAAGCCTCGGGAACGAATAAAAATTCCTCGCGTACATCCTTTCTATCAAAAGGGATGAAACTAGACTCTGTTTCTATTAATAGTCCAGTCATAATTGACATCCGAAATCGAAAATTTAACAATAATTCCAAAAGTTTTCAAACTTCGGTCTAGTGAATGGTACATTGATACAACAATAAATCTCATTTTGCAACCTTGTCCGCAATCCGGAACATTGTTAAAATTGCAATTTAATTAATTTTTGCTGTATGGTCGTGAAAAAAATTCCAAAAGTTCTGCAAAGTTGGAGTTGTGTTAAATATACTATTTTACATCACGTGTCAAATTTGCAACCAATTCAAGTGTACGGAACATTTTTTGTTATTAAAAATTAATGTTTTTCTTTATTAAATTGAAGGAAAACGTTCCAAAAGTTCTGCAAACTTGACACATACATCGGAAAAATATACCGAACGGTTGTATAAATTTGCAACCTTTTTGGTCGACCGGAACATGTTTATTTATAATTCGTTTTAAATTCGCGGTCATTTTTTGAGCAAGGCTGTCTCGGAAAAATTACAAAAGTTTTGAAACTTGGTTGCAAATTTCGAAAACATCTATTCTGATGCAATACTGGTATAATAAGGATATTGTAAAAAAAAATTTTTGCAAATTTGTAAATGCATCAGAATAGATGTTTTCGAAGTTTGCAACCAAGTTTCAAAACTTTTGTAATTTTTCCGAGACAGCCTTGCTCAAAAAATGACCACGAATTTAAAACGAATTATAAATAAACATGTTCCGGTCGACCAAAAAGGTTGCAAATTTATACAACCGTTCGGTATATTTTTCCGATGTATGTGTCAAGTTTGCAGAACTTTTGGAACGTTTTCCTTCAATTTAATAAAGAAAAACATTAATTTCTAATAACAAAAAATGTTCCGTACACTTGAATTGGTTGCAAATTTGACACGTGATGTAAAATAGTATATTTAACACAACTCCAACTTTGCAGAACTTTTGGAATTTTTTTCACGACCATACAGCAAAAATTAATTAAATTGCAATTTTAACAATGTTCCGGACTGCGGACAAGGTTGCAAAATGAGATTTATTGTTGTCTCAATGTACCATTCACTAGACCGAAGTTTGAAAACTTTTGGAATTATAGTGAATTGATTGTCTTGACTGACTGGACTATAAAGTGATGTTGTGAGCCGCTGCAATAAATATTGTTGCGAGAACGCCTTGGACTGGGTCGAGCTGTCTTGCCTGTCCAAGCGTAATGACTTGATTCAATTTAACGTGTTGAACTAACGTTTTTGTTTGTCACGCAAAATTGGGTTCACTGACGGTGAACTCAAGACCCAGGAGACTAATTTTTGTTAATGAAGCATTCATTAGAATATAAATAGGTTAAGATACCTACTTGATTGGCACTCTTCTTTATTAATACCTACTCAGTTTTAAAAGCTTAAATTTAATTTGCAATGTACTCGTACTTCATTTTTAGTGATCAAATTGACTAGAAATTGGCGTTGTACATGTAAAACGAGTGACAAATAGAGACAATAAACTGACGTAGTAAAATTATCGAATTAATACTTACTCGGTTAATAATGTTAATTAACCATTACTATTTTTAGGGCGGGAACGAACAAAAGAAACTTCAAATAACGCTAACAATAATAGCTAGTTTTCTGCCTTTAGTTCAGATTTTATTGGAACAGAAAGCCATTACTATAATAGTAGGACAAAAATTGATAGTAAATAACCCTCCTAGGTGTACATTAATCAACGGTTTGAGTCAATATTGGAACACATATCACTCGCGCAAGGCCAGTAGTCACCGTTATCGGCACCAAACTACGGGGGCAATTATGTTTATCAGTCATAACATGGAGCTTTTTTTGAATAATGATGTTTATTATCATTATACTAAACTTTCCATATTCATTTTAAACGTATGCACAGCACGGGCAATTACTAGTAGGTACAACCGCTGGATATCGTAATGTGTAATTGCTTAATTATCGGTATTGTGTGACAATCAGCCATAATAGCGTTTCAATAAAAATTGCTCAGTTAACGAAAATTAGTAGATACAGGTATTTGATTAGCAATTAAGTAGTACTTTTATCCCTAGGGTTTTTCCGAAGTATACTAATAATGCTGCTAAGAAAAATTCACGTTTTTAGAAATTTATTTTGCGTTTTTTGTGTATGCGAATTAAATTGTCTTTATTGCGCGACTTTTTTCTAATTAAGCCATACACAGGTTATTCAAATCTAGTAGTCATAAAAATATTGCAGCTTAGAAGGCCTCAGGTAGTCCGCATTGTCACTGTCTGTCTGAATCTGTTTACTGAAAAACTGTAGAATAGTTTACTCCCTAGTTCTCCTCCTAGTTACTCCCAGTTGGCTGAAGAACCGCATTATTTCAACATCATTGATTAGCGGGTTTTATGGATTCAGTAGCATGTAAATACTGTAAAGCTTCACAAAGACCTTGTATCGATTCAACAAATCACGCCTTAGTAAATATCACTCCTAAATAAATAGAGCAAAATTTTGTAGCTATAGGTAACTTCGTAACGTCTCTGCTAGTGCCCTATACATTGTCGGTTTAGGTAGTTAAATCAATGTAAACAATCTTGACGTGTCTTTTTATTTAAACATACACTTTATAAATCGAAATCTTTACATTTTACAATTTTGGTATGAAAAAATCATTTACTTTCATGATTGAATTGTATAGTGTAACAATTTTCATTTTTAGACTGTGTATTTCAATAAAAAGACATGTCAAGATTGTTTATATTGTTTTAACTACCTAAACCGACAAAGTATAGAAACTTAGTGTTCCACTAATGTTTCATGAATTTAAGCGACAATTTTGCAACTACATTGTATAGCCGGATTAGGTACTCTTCTTTAATGTGGCACGTACTTATTTACTATATATCTTTGTTTGAAGGGCAGTGTGAAAGCTATTTTATCAAAAAATGTTTTTTTTTTATTAAAAAGTTTTTTCCACGCAGGGATGGGAAGGCAGAACAGAGACCGGCGCAGACGGCGCGGAGCCGCCGCCGCCGGCGCATTCGGCTTTAGACGCCGTCTGGCAGCCTGTTGCTGGGACCAGGTAAGCTGTAACCTTTAGGATAAAACACAGTATAACATACTACACGACATGTAAAGTTTAAAAATATGGTGCAGTTACTTTCAGGGCATGTAATTACCTAAGGATCAATTAAAAACAAATTATTTATTATTGTGTGGCAATACTTGTACAGTCGTAGGACTGCCTACATTTTTGTTCTTTCAGGTCCACTATGATGTCAGGAAATTGTTTCCTAAGGAATGAGGAAAATGTACGGTTTTTAAGTCGCAATTTCTGACCATTTTATTTATACCTCCGACATTATTCAGTTAATCATCCATGCGCGTAATTATCACCTTTTATTGGTTATTTGGCCAGGGAATTGTTAGCTGTTTTCGCTTTGCAATTATGTTACGTTATAAAGTTATTACAACGAAGGCATTTAAACACTCCCCTTAGGTCTCTAGTTAATAGTAAATGCCTCCAGACTCAGCCTATCCCGACCTTCCAGACTACATTCCCGTCGTTCCGACACGGCGCCGTAAATATTTTCTAGATGCCAGCATAATGAATAGCCTAATAAGAATAACACAAGACCAGACAGATGCCATGAATAATGGGGTATCTCGCAGGAATCTCTTTGCGTACGCGACTTCTGTTTCATTATTTTCTACGTGTCAGAAGGCGTAAGTTGTCGTGTGTTCTGAATTATTTTAACAATTTAGAAGTCCTTTAAATAATGGTACAATACAATACACACCAGTTGACCCAGTCCCAAACTAGGCAAAGAAAGTACGATGGGTAGGTACTAGGCAACGGACAAATTACGTACTTACTGACATATTATCGATTATGACTGTGCGTATATACAAATGTTGAGCACCAGCTAAGTCCTCTGAGAATTCGTGCTCATCACACAAATATCTGCCCCGACTAAGAATGGAACCAAAGACTTGATGCTTCGTAATCAGAGGACTCTACCCGCTGGAATATCCAGCCGTTATTGAAATTTTAAATATCTGAGGTGCTTCAAATGGTATTTACATAAATAAAATAGTTCAGTATTTCGTTTCAAACTAAAACACCCTAAAATTCACGCACAAGTCAACAAAATGTACTCTCAAGAGAAAACATTGAAAATCTCTCAACCTTAACGGTGTCCTTTTCCCGGACAAGGAAAACTACGAAACGATGAGATCAGCATCTTGTTCAGCCGAAATGGGACCCGCAGGGATCTAGTTATAACAATTTTACGTCCGTATTAAAAAGTGAAATGATTTGGCAGCGTAACTCGAGTCGTTGCTGACGAGCCATAAATTATGGCCGAAGTTATACCCCGTTTATGGCTCTTTGGATTAATAGATAGACGCTCCAATCCTTTATGCTAATTAGAAACTGGCGGAGATATTTCTACGACAATTGGCGAACGATCAACCGTTTTTGTAACTCTGCTCAATTTTCTCAACTTGTGGCAAGTAATAAATTGTTGGATTAGCGATCTAAACGATAGTAACTTATGATTTTTTTTTTATGAAATCCAGTCATGTTTTTATTTTTAATTTCAGTATACATTTATTTTCTTAGATTAGGATTTTTACAATATGAATATAAAAAGTAAAATACAAAATGCACTTACAAAAAACAAACACACTATAAAAAACCTAATCTAGAATGCCGTCGGCAGCGGAGCAAGGCCCAAGCTACCGGCGGTTAGGGCTGCAGAGTATATATTATTATAATGGCTTTATCTGGTACTTTACAGTAATTCTGCAAAAGTTGCGTTTCTCATGTTCAAATATTTACTAAGTACACATTTCTAGTGTTAGATTAATTTATTAGAAAGTAGGTCTGAGCTAAGGAAACGACCACTACTTGCGATCTTCGCATAACGACATGAAAATACTCCCTGGGAGACCATTACTCGCAGCTGCCCCCGAAAGAACATTTCCCATTTATTTCTATTTATTGATGGTCCGGACTTTACCTCCTTTAAGTCGATTGCTCACATTGAAAAGCAATAGTTTGGCCCGAATTGCGTATTGTGTTCGCTTATCGCGCTTGTTTGGAAAAAATAAGTTACACGTTTTTCTTGCACCACAATATAATATAAAGATTTTTCGTAAGAAAGCTTTTTACGAGGAAAACTCTAAGAATAAAGCGGGCGGTAAATGGTCAGTACATTTGGTTCATCCGTACCGAATATCGCGCTTTGACCTACTTACGATTTAGAATTCTATAGGTTACTACATTGTTTTTGCGTGTACAGGCACAGTTTATTACACTTAAAGTTGTGGTTGCTAAAAAACTTCTAAAAGAAAACTTTAGGAAAGGCCGTAGGCACCTGACTTCACTGAACGGAAGTGGACTTCATTATAAAGTCGTTTCAGACGAAGTTACGGTTGTCGGTATCGTTAAAACATAAAGAAAGTTGACACTTTAGGAATTCGGTTATCGTCCCTATCGTCACAATAATAACGCTAAATTACGTATAATACTTAGTTTATATCTGTTACAGTTACTAAGGATCTCACTAACTAATCCATGTCATTTGCAACTGCTTAATATCATTCATCAAGTTGTTGACACACTTGTGCTACATTTAAAATTTGTAGAAACAAAAAGTACGACTTTAAAATTTTTGGATGGTCAGAATTAAGTAGGTACGTACACCAGTTTACTTAGTATGGAGACAAACTTTTTTAACGAGTCTAGCGATTTGATCTAGTGGAAAATGTAAGAGGATCAAAAGAGGATCATTATCTTTAGGGTAACGATGTCACATTTTTTTCGCATCAGGTATTTTGGGGCGCTCAGGAATAGTTTTATGCTATATCGTATTTTCATTGTTACGGGTTATGTCGATAACTGTATGATTTACATCAATTATTCATAGTGTAAAAAAAAAGGAAACACTCACGTCTTTAAATCGAGATTAACTCGCGAGTTTCGAGCCATTTAGTCTCATCATCAGTGTATCTGTCTTGTTGCATTATGAATAAGTCTCACGGTGTTCTTACGCTAAACTACATTAATTATTGTTAAAAATAAACATTAGCTACTGGGTGGTTGAAAAAACAGTCACAGTTCGGGAACGAAATCGGTAGGTACCTAAATAACTACATGTTTTAAATTTTTAATAAAACAATAGAAATGCAGTGTATTGTATTGTATGGAATACTAGCTTTTGCCTGCGGCTCCGCTCGCGTTATATTCGAGATGTTTTTTTATATTGGTTACATTATTGACGGTTACCAAGAATCTCTATTTTTTTTCTCAAAATGAAACGTAGCCTATGACAATTCGGAAGAATGTAGCATTCTAATAGTGATTTTTTTTAATCAGCCCATTACTTTTTGAGCCTATTCACTACAAACATACAAACAAATAAACAAACAAATCATTCCTATTTATAATATTAGTATAGATTTATAATATTAGTTGTCTAGTACCCATAACACAGGCATTAAATTGCCTACTTTGGGACTAGATGATTGGTGTAAAAATTGTCCAGTGATATTTATTTATTATTATTATTATTAGATAAAGAGCTGTTAAAATGTAATTTCACGCTTTTTTAAGCTTTTATGTACAGAATACGAGACACATTTGATAAACATTGAAATTTTATTTAAAAAATTATTTGAAATATAAACGAACTGCGAAATGAAATTTAATTTACTTAGTAATATAAACCTCTGGCCCTTACGATGAAAATAGGTACTTGAAGCGTTATCTTTCTACCGGGGCCTGAATATAACTCTAATAAGTGTACTTTCCACATTGAGATGTGGTCATTAGGAAAAGGTAGGGTCGGGACAGGGTAGGTAATTAGAGAAGATTTGTGTTTGAGGCTCTAGTTTCAGCGTACAAAATGTTTTTAAACATATATGAACACAATCATTCATACATACATTTATATACACATTCATACATCACGCCTGTATTCCCAAATGGGATAGGCAGAGTACAAGAAAGGCTACACAGACAAAATCATCACTATGTCACGCTTTATGGCCACTATTTTTATGATTTTAAGTTGGTAGGCATTATAGTGACAGGTTGCTAGCCTGTTGTCTAAAATATACCTCAACCTATTTTTTATTCACCTCTTACGATGTCCACGGAAGAACTTGAAATGAGTTATTTTAAATTACCGGCTTTGTGTCCCAATGCAGAGCAAAAGATTTTCATTTTCTGAGCTCTTTTTGAAAACATACCTACTGTCATCCTATTTTGCCTAGCACTGCAGCTTTATTGTCTATCACACTAAAATCTAAATCGTGTTTAGTTTAGTATACTTATCTAAGTGTAAGACCAAATGTTTCTTAGACAAATTTTATCCTAAACAATAGTCCTACCGATTGGTATAATAAACCAGCATTTATTTTTTATTTTTAGTTGGTTCGATTCCCGGTTGAGAAGGAAAATTTTAAAAATCTTTTAATGCAGTTTTGTTTCTTTTTTTTTAAATAAAAAAATGTTTCCTTTCAGTAAAATGAGCTAACTAAAGGATTAAGAGTAGTTCCCCTCCAGGGCCCATGAAAACTTTCCACCCTGTATATTCAAGTCGCGTAGCAGTCAGTATATATTTTTGTCATACGTAACCTCATTTTAACTAACAGAAAAAGCGAATTTCATTATAACTTTAAAGCACTAGACTCAACTCATAAGCCCTTAAGAGTTTTAAGCGAGATGCATTTAATAAAACTATTAAAACTGGCGGCTGTTCGCGCGCTGGCTCGCTGCCAGCGCGTCGGCGCCGGGAAATATTGCGTCCGTTATTATTTACAGCTTATCTTATAGCTAAAGTTTGCCTCCAAAATTTTAAAACTAAGTTGTGAAATTGTCATCTACGAAGTTTAGAATTTGTTAAAAAATACTAGATTTTTCGCACATAATTTTCATTTTGTTGCTCCGCTCCATTTCGTCCATGGATGTTCAAAGTGGCGACTGTAGCGACCCCTAGCGCTACCTATCGTCGAATATAACCTCTACAGACGTCATCAACTTCATCAAATGTCAAAAAGTATTCTACATCGCGATGACGAAGTTTCGTTAAGTAGACTTTTGTCCCCGAGCAAGACAGAAAGAGAAAGAGGTTTGCCTGGAAATAGATTTCTCTATTAGTTTTTTTTACACGACTTAGGTAATAGGTTCAGGCATACTTTAGGCAAAAAGATAGCAACATGTCACTATTATTTTTAAACCTGAAATTATGCTACAAGAGGCTGCGAACCATGAAATCATGATTTTGTCTATGTAAAGTCTTGTGTGCTCTGCTTTAAAAATTTTAACTCCATCGACTTGCAATTGTTAAACTTAAGTTACAAAACGTATACTCGTAAGTAACAAAGAGAGAAAACAATCTAGGAGCCAGAATAGAGACAAATACAGATACAATTGCCGTGCTCTGGGCTATTTAGTTTTACTTCTCAATTGGTAAAGCTTTTCTAACAAATAGCCACTAAGAAACGAACTCAAGTTCGAACGAGTTCAAGAATTCCTCTTGTTGCAATTTTTGATTTTGTAAAAGTATTTCGTAAGCTAGAGTAGGTATTTAATTTTATTTCAAGGATAGCTATATCTCACGCGCTCCCTCGACTTGATTGAAAACGAACGACAATGAAAAGGCCCTGTTGGGAAAAGTAAAAGTAGATCTTTTTGATGTAATAATAATACGAAGAGGCGACGAGCCCTTTCCCCTTTCATCTCTCCCATTTGAGTTCCTTATCCGGATCATAATGTCTCATCCTTTGCCTGCCAGGTGAATCCGAGTTTTATACATATCTAGTTAGATTATACAGAGAAAAAGTCACGTAATCAATAGAAACAAGAACTTTATCGAATGATGCTTATATAAACCTTTACACTATGTGATTCGCAAATAGAACGACGGTACATAAATATATACCTCACGCCTATATTTCGAAACGGGGTAAACGAAGCACACGAAACGTTACATAATACAAAATTATAACTTTTTCACGTGCCGTAGCAACTTTTAGCTTATTTTTAGGTGTGAAAGAGGTATAACAATGAACTTGTTTTTCTTGACCGCTTTTTACGACATCTACACAATAAAGATTTCCTTTGTCCAGCATTGCATTTATGATACTAACTGTAAATAGGTTCTATGGTGGGTCAGAAATCATTTGGTTCGGTACAAACCCACATTAAAACAGTAATTAACGAAGTGCACAGCGCCACGAGTTCGAATGCACTGTAAATCGAATCAGCCCCGCGCTGACTTAATTGTACAGCCGTGTTTCGATGGAACACTGATTGACGCACTTGTGAACTTGTGAGTCACAAGCATCGTGGGAGGGTGGAAAGTGTTTTTCTTTTGGTGTTTCGCAAAAGCAATTGCCGCGGCGAGTTGGAAGGCTTCGATGAGTATCATCAGCCGCCGGAGTGTCCTCGACGTCTCCGGCACAGGGCTCTCTTCCCTGAACTTTAACATGCATGCCATCGATGCGGGTAAATCTTTGTTCGGGAAATTTTTGTCAGGTCTTGACGTTACCGCTGTTTCCATTACTTTTTGATGGCTGAAGTTTGACGGTTTCGCGTTGTGATGGAAGTTCGTAACATGTTTGATGTTTTAGTGTAGTCAGAAAGAACATTTTAACGTTGAAAACTAATTACATTTCTTAATGGTTCTGTCGGGATATTTTTCGGTTATTGATTTTCTTTATTTCTGAGCCTCCAAGGATCGATATAGCATTATTCGAAAATGAAAATCGTTACGTCACATAGTAAAAGGGTTATAATATGTTGGGATGAGAATAAAGTCTCTTGCATACATACATGACGCCTGTATTCCCAAATGGAGTAGGCAGAGCACACGAAACGGTACATAGACAAAACCATGACTATTTCACGTTTTGTGGTCACTCTTAACACAATTTGAGATTTAAAAGGGAGTGATAGCTTGATAGACAGCCACCTAAGGAAAATCTAAACTTGACTCGTTTCGTTTTAAACCTACTAACAACAGAGCTTCAGCGTTATCCCGTGATTTAAATAGCACTGAAACAAACTGAGTCGTTTAATCTGCTTTATGCGTTAATAGCATGTTGTGGAATTCCGAATGGGATATAAATTCGCAGCAAGCCTGCAGAGGACGCCGAATGCATATCAATTTGCTGCCAGCCCAACCGTGTTCAAATACCGCATACCTGTAACTATGTACGTTCGCGTTTCACTGTATTTTTATATGCACCTAGAATACAAATTGCCGTGGATGTAGTAAAAGGCGCCTAAAGGAAATAGATTATGGTATATTCTCGGCGAAGGGCTAGAAACCTGTCACTATAGTACCTTTTACCCTATCCTAAAAGTTCCGCTAAAAGTAGATACGGATCGTGAAAAAGAGTTATGGTTACATCTATATGTAGCGTTTCCTATGCTCTGCCTACCCCTTTTGCAAATACAGACATGATGTGTGTGTGTGTGTGTGTGTGTGTGTGTGTACAATAGAGAACAAGATGGAAATACAATAGGAAACAACGGTGCAATAACTTCTCTTTTGTTTCTGAATAAGTCCACTTTGTCGACTTATTACGGTTCCCGGGCGCAGACTTGTTCCATTACCCGTGCTCAAGACACTGAAACAGAACTGTTTTATTATGATTGCAAAAATAATAACGATCGATCAATGAAAACAAATGGATGCGTAAACAAAGGGATGTGGAATGAGTAATATTAATCCGCGCTCATTCAGGCTCCCAAATAAAACCCGTATTAACATCAATGGAGTAATGGAAGTTAATAACACTGTGATAATGCGAGTGGAACCCATCAAGTTTCATGAGAGGTTGTATATTGTGCCCCGGCGGTCCATTGTGCTGCAGAGGAGCTGCCTCATCGGCTTCTATTGTGCGAGACATCAGAGACATGCAATGCATTTCACACATTACAACTCCCATGGTGCCGTGCACTCCTTCGAGGACAGGGGAACACAATTTGTGTTATACATACATACATCACGCCTGTATTCAAAATTAGGGGTAGGCAGAGCACATAAAATGCTACGTTAACAAAACCATTACTATTTCAAGTTCTTGGCCACTTTTAGCATCTTTTTAGGTTTTAAGTTGGCAGGTGCAACAGTGCAAGCTTATTAGCCTGTCGCTTAAAAATACTTTAACCTATTTCCTTAGTCGCCTCTTACGACATCCACGGAAAAAATGGAGAGATGTTATTCTAAACCCTACATCACACGTATTGAAAACAACAATTCCCAAAACCCGCACAATTTATAAAATCACTTGCAGCGATTTTAGTGATTATAGTTAGAACTAGCTGTGCCCGCGACTCCGTCCGCGTGGACTTCGATATAACTCTGGCTACTAATAATAATAACTCTGATTATCAGATACTGTCTGCTCATTTGTACGAATTAATATCAAGAATAGAAAGTGAACTTGAACGCTTCATTCAGAGCAAAATAAACGAAACGCAAAACACATACACGATACATACATACATACATACATCACGCCTGTATTCCCAAGAGGGGTAGGCAGAGCACATGAATTCAAGAATTCAGTGCCACGTCTAGCAATTTCAGGGTATCCAGATGGTTAAACGTGATATTGCAGTGACAGGTTGCTAGCCCATCGCCCACAATACACTAACCCTTTCCCAGAGTCGACTCTTACGACACCCACGGGAAGAAAGGGGGAGGTGCTATTCTAACCCGGCACCACACGGGAACGGCATACACGATACGTTTTGTGAAACTTGGAACGTGCAAAACCATTGGTTATATTTTGGGTGTTTTACAGGAAAAAGTTAACTTTGAGTATTAGATATAACAATTAGTTATAAATCTTCTCTGTACACGATGTTACACGTGGAGCCGGCGAGAATTAAAGCGTGGAGTTTTCTAGGGTAGGGAGGGACCTCTTCGACGTACTGCTTACGCCCAGGTTTTTCGCCAAGTTGGTCCACGACACCTCTTGGTCGTGCAGTCGGTGCGGCTTTTTTTTGGGCGGTGGGAAAATGCTTTACACATACCGCCACGTCTTGGGGACGACGCGACGGTTATGTAGGGCTCTCCTCACAGGAAGGCATACCCATTAAAAACCCACCGGTGGTTTCTGCCCGCCAGATTAACAGGCGTCGGGGGGTCCCTAGGGATGCACCAGATCACTATTTCGTCGCGTGGGTGATATTCATCGACGAAGTGAAGTAGGCTGCGTCGTCGGCGAAAAGTCCCAGTTGGACGTCACCGATCACCGGAGAGTCGTCGATGAAGAGAACATAAAGGGCCGGTGACACAGCTTCGCTGTGGGACGTCCGCTAGGATGCGGCGCTTCGTTGAGGTAGCATCTTCCACCGTCACGACGTGTCTTCTGTCATTTAGGAAGGAGGCCAGAGCGCGGAGCTGGTAATGCAGATAGTTTGAATAGCAGCCACGCATGCCATACCCTGTCGAACGCCTTTTCAATATCCAGCAATACAGCCGCTGCTTGCTCCTTCCTGTTTCTCGGCTCGGCCAGGAAGTGAAGCACTCTCGTTAGCTGCAGGGTTCTGGAGCGCGCTCTACGAAAGCCGAACTGTTCGTGGCGCGGTGCTATGTGTGGTTACAGATGTTTTAGCATTAACCTTCCGAACACCTTGGCAGTGGTGCTGAGGAGCGCGATCGGTCGATGACTCTCGGGTTTCTGTAGATTCTTCCCGAGCTTCGGTATCATTATCAACCGACCGAGCCGGCCGGTGCGCGTGACTCCGTTTAAGATTCTAGTCATCGACACGATGGTCCATCGCGGTAGATGTCGCAGAGGGCCATGTTCGGGATCGTGTCGACGCCAGGTGTTTTCTTTGGGTTAGATCTCTTGAGCTCCCTTACCGCCGCCTCAGTTGGCGGGTACGCTGTATGAGATCTGGATCTGGGTTGGGAGTGAGTTTCTCCTCTTTGTTTACGGAACAGTGTGTGTAGCTCGACTATGCGACTTCTGGATGTTGGCGGCTAGTGTGTTGGCGGCTTCTTCCACATCCTCAGCGGATGTGATCGGTCAGGTCTGGGATTTCTTCTCCAGAGCTGCTGAGAACACTTTCCAGTTGATGCGTCTTCCCGGCCAGCCGGCCACCGTTCTATTGTGGTTGCCGTGGACTTCAGGACTGGTATGTGATCGGATGCCAAGTCAGGGAGTGCCTCCTGCACCATCTCTACAGTCACTTTCTTGCTAATTGCGAAGTCTATGACCTGCTCCGACCCGCTCGCAACGCAGTAATTGGTCTGTTCTTCGGGTCCCAAGACTGCGGCTTTGTGGATCGCCCTTCCGGCGGTATCTGTGTTGATGGAGTGCCAGGCTGGATGTTTGACGATGAGATCACCCGCCAGGATGATCTGCATGGGTGCCATGCCATGATGTTGGCCATGCCACGCCAAGTTCGATCTGCCGTGAT
The DNA here is from genome assembly GCA_005406045.1 of Adoxophyes honmai. Taxonomy (NCBI): domain Eukaryota; kingdom Metazoa; phylum Arthropoda; class Insecta; order Lepidoptera; family Tortricidae; genus Adoxophyes; species Adoxophyes honmai. The sequence continues at coordinate 106,681 of BHDV01002834.1, read as the reverse complement.
GTTGGCCGGTGATGCCGCCGGTCTGTAGGCCGCATAGATCCGTAGTTGACGGCCCTCCAGTAGGACGTCAACTTCCAAGATGTTCTGGGGGTTGAGTTGTTTAGGTTGGCCGCGGTGGAGCTCGCGGCGCGCTTTATATTTAGTAGTGCTTGCCGCGCCTGTGCAACGTCCAACTTAAAATGAACCCTATTTTGTACGGTTTAGTATATTACTGCCAGCGCTTCTTATGTTGGTTTTTTTTTCGTGTGTTATCTATTTTTTTTTCATAATTATGCAAGTTCCATGTTATCATTTAAAGGACTATAAATTACAAAACTTCAATGCTTTCACTAAGTTTTCTATAAACCAACAACGATACTTTCAAGCACTAATTGATCAATTCTTAAAATGGACGTAACTTTTTTATTTTTGAACCGATTTAAATAAAATATATCCTATATGTTAATCCGAAAAATTGCCTATACATCAGTGAAAACCGCAACCTTCTACGTTAAGCCGTTTTAGAGATTAGCGCGCACAAACAAACAGACAAACAGACAAACAGACAATAATTCTAAAAACTATTGTTTTGGGTTCTATTACGCTAATAAATAGCCCTAGTAACAGTTTTTCTCAAATATCTTCAATGTACAGACACGGGCTTGTTACAGATTTATTATATGTATAGAAGAAGAAAAGTCGTAGTGAGAGTGAGTGTCATATTTATTAAATCTGGAATCAACGCAATTGTTCCTAAGAACAAATATCGCCTTCTCTCAGAGTTTCTAACTTCTCCCTGCTGACCTATTTGAAATGATCATCCTGTATCCTGGTGAAAATTATGTTATCTCTAGTTTATCGCACTCAGAGTGATAAAATCAATAACTACGCTTGTACTAAAAGAGGCATGAGGTATATCACGACATGACTCATGTCATGCTTTATTTATTTACCAGTTACATTATTCAGTACCTACTCTACTATTTAAAGAGTCTTATATCGAATCTAGTTTTTCCTACTATGAGCATAGAAAAACTCAATAGTCTGTTAAAAATATAGATCAAAGTGATATTGTGGCAGTGTTCAGGACCACGAATATCAAGGGTTTATGAATATTTGTAAAAAGATTCCGTATCTTGTAATTTGTAAATGGTATCTGTTTCTTTTTTACATACATACAGTCATGCTTGTGTTCCTTGAAGTAGTAGGCAGAGCACATAAAACGTGACATAGACATAGCCATGACTATTTCACGTTACGTTGCCACTTCTGGTATAATTTTAGGTTTAAAAACAGACTTAAGAGGTATATGATAATAGTTTTCGCCCAAAGTATACTCCAACCTACGATAGTACGATGAAATCGAGAGGCGTTATTATTTAGTCGTTATATTCTTGCAAGACGTTTATTTCCACGTTCGATTAGTAAATAGTAATTGAAGTTCAGTGTGACGAGTTTTCTAATAAAATGCATAATAAATTAAACTTATTGATTTTTACTTCAAACCTAACAAAATAAGCTAGGAATTGCCTGTGAAACGCGAATAGTCATAGTTTAGTCTACGTAGAGTTTCGTGTGATCTGGCTACCCCATTCGGGAATACAGACGTAATCTGTATCTATCTAATCTAAATTGAACATTTTGGTCCATTTTCATAATTTTTCTACAATGAAAAGTACTGAGTCTACTAACAAGCTGCGGCTAATAATGTCTCGTACGAGTAGTTAAATTATTAACACGTGCAATACGTGCAAGCTTACGGCTTCGCTATCCATCTGCTTTGAAAATGTTTTGCTTTCGCAGGTTCACAGCGCCGTGTTTTGGGCAAATGTGAAGGAATTTAATTAGTGTCTCTGACTTCGCGTGAATTAAACTTCTTGATGAAGGCTTTGCTTATGTTGGCCGTTGACGTGAAATTGCCAGTGCTCCTCGGCTTGGAAATTAATACCTCCGCGGAAAGTTTCACGCTCCGCGGTATTTCATTTGGCGAATTCGCCCTGTCAGGCTGCGGCCGGATTGATGACTCTCGTTGATAACTACCGATATTTTATATTTCAATTCGCAGAAAAATCCGAAAATTGTTGTGATTTAGGGAGGTTGCGATAACTTTGTCGTGGGGTATTGATCGATGTGCTTTCCAGACGAAGGAATTTAGTTGCGCCCCTCGGAAATGATCGTCATTATCGTATTTGCTTTGTCCGACTTTGGTTTATCCCCTGGCTCAGCAATAAATGCTATGATAGTAGAGATTTGTGAAGTAAGACTTTCAAATCTTAAAGTCATCATGGTATTTACTTGTATCTACATACATACACCACGCTTGTTTTCCTAAATGGGGCAGGTAGAACACACGAAACTATTTGACGTTACGTAGCCACTAGTAGCTTATTTTTAACCGACTTCAAAAAAGGAGGAGGTTCTCAATTCTTCGGGATCTTTTTTTTATGTGGGTTCGCTGATTATTTGAAGACGCCTGGACCGATTTAGAATTTTTTTTTTTTGTCTGAAAGGATATAGTTTCCAGGTGGTCCCATTGTCAGCATATCTTGACCTGATGTTGGAATATGAGGGAAATCGAGGGCAATTCTCAAATTTTATAGGCACAGGTAATGTTTTTAGTACATTTTTCAAAGCTACACCAGTATTTACGCTTGGCAGTAAAAAAATATGACTGAGCTGATGATAGAAGGTCAACTTCTTAATGTTTAGGATTTAAAGGATAATTCTTTTAATACTGATTGCACCTGCAGACTAGAAATTATAATTTCAGTAATTAGTCAGGCCTGCTGGTGATGAAAGGTCACCCTCATTCGACAAATGCTTTCAGTATAATCACTGAAGTCGGTTTTTTTTTGTTTACAATCATTATTAGGTATTAAGTTCAAAGGTGCTATAGTGAAAGGTTGTTAGCCTGTCGCCTAAAGTAAATCTTAACCTATTTCCTTAGTCGCCACTTACGACAGACACAGAAGTAATGGAGAGGTGTTACTCTAACCACAACACAATACGTCTTTGTGTCCCTATATTTGCCCTTCGCGAATTAAATGTGTCCAATGCTAAAGACTTGATGGGTATTTTCGCGAGCGGCATTAAAATTTAGGTCGTCGTTCTAACTCCCCTGTGAGGACCGTGTCAAAGGTTTAAATCCCTAGAATTTGTGTCTCAGCTCAGTTGCGAAGTTTAAACAAACAATCTGTGGAACTTCGAATACGCTAGAGACTAGGTAAACCTTCTTTTTAACTAGCAGGAAATGGATAGTCGTTAGAGATACATCTATTTTGGTTGGTTATGAGTACTACCTACATATGTACTTATTTCCTGATGAGTTTCGACTTTTATGTTACATCCATAATGATGTGTAAGATGCGTTGTGTACTTACCTAACTACTGGTTAAAGTTTGTGTTGCTCACATATAACTGATTATAAACTACACCTTAAGTTAAAGGCACTTTAAAGTTACAGTTACGTTAAAGTTAAGATAAGTTAAAGTTACGAACTTGCTACATAATTTCATATTAACATAGATAATTTCGCGAAGTATTTTCGCAGTAAATGGAAAACAATCCTAAGGGATTTTCTTGAGACAGGGCCGTGTGGCAAGCTCCCGGCCCAAAGTAAATCTTTTCCATGCATATTATAATACGATCAGATTTTCCTTCCCACAACTTTGTGCAGTAACAGCTTCCTCTTACTTACCTGGAAGTTTGACTCGATTTGTCTCGTTCCCAATACGCAGAGCTTCATCGGGAGTCATTATCATAAACTAAGCAAAATCGCGCGAGCATGTCTCCCCCGAGGCGCGCTCGTGCTACCCTCTCGTTACAGGCGAGTACATGCCTATGTACTTCACTAAACGCTCCGGGAATACGTGAGCTTTCACAATAACGCAGAAAGGATAATAACAAATGATTATTATGACAGCTTGCCTACTGAAAAATTGAGAGGTTCGCCCTACGATGTAGTGCAGCCAAACAGCTCGAGCTGAGCTGGCGCTATTAAATATTGACGGGACCTTCCGATATCGCGCGACCCAGATTGCATTGGTTTAACTATGAATAGCGTGCCCTCCCTTACTTTGCGAAATAAGCGGCCAAAGTACACCTTGCCGTGAGAATACCCATGCAAGCATAGCTCAGCTTACATAAGTATTAGTGCTTTGTAGCCATATTGCAAAAATAATTTAATGATAAGGAAAACGAAATTATTGTTAAGCACGTTTTGTATTTACCTCGAAAACGCCTCAAGACCTAAACCCGAAAGAATAACCCGGATTTACTTAAATTCATTATTCCAAACAAAATTATAACTCCAAAGCATTTTCCCTTTGAAACATTATTCACTCATACGTTACCCGCGTATTTCAAGGAGCCACCTCACTTACTTTGATTTCATAACACGAGTTAATGTATTATGAGGTTGGTGCGGTGGGTGCTCCAACTCGGCAAAGGCAATGGCGTGTTAATCCTGTTAAACAACTTACAATGATTTAAACATTGAATTTTAAATACTTTAGTCTGTTGTCGAGTTTGTTGTTGTCATTGTCTTTCTGAAGCTTTAATTTGAAATTCATAATAGGCGTAAATTTTAGCATATCTACTTTCATTTATTTTACTTTGTTAAGACTTTTTAATAAATGGGATTTCGTTTTGATTGATAGCTTCAGATGTTTCAATTCGAGATAATTTTGCGATGGCAACTGTTCTTGATTAATCAAGTCTGCAATTTTCTCTCCACGAGGAATCATTCCATTGTGTGGTATTATATCGATTGCAAAATTGCTCTGATTAAGTTAATGCTCTTTTTACTCTGTAATCATGAAATCGATGTAACCAAATTAGCGCAGAGGTTAAAACTTCAGCTTACTTTTTACTTATAGGTTTATTTTTAAAGTTTTTGCTGATACTATTAAATGTAAACTGATAGTCTGTTATATTAACGTGCGTCCCTTCGACTCTATAAACGAGATCTACTATACCATAGTAAAAGTATGGCAGTGAGATCCAGCTTATCTGTATAATTTTGTTGATTTTGAGAACGCCGGTTAATACGGAGGTTTTATTTGTATTTATTCCTAAGAAAGATAAACATGTTTAAGAAGAGCGCAGTAACCCCCTATAGCATTAGTAAGCGCCTTTAGAATGCTCCCGCCTGCAAGGCTGAGATTGTCGCCCGCATTGTCTACGCTCTGCACCCCTACCACGAGTTGCCATCGTAAATCGTTACGTTCTTCCGGTCGATGGTAAACACTCCTAGAATATAGTTTTCGATTCAAATTCTGACATCTGCCATCCTTACCAATCGTAGAACGGATGTTCAACGAAAACGCGTTTATATTTAGATATGTGTGTGGTATCGGGATAGAATAACACCTCTCCATTTCCACCGTGGATGTCGTAATATGCGACTAAGGAATAGGTTTAGATGTGTTTAGGGGACAGGCTAGCAACCTGTCACTATTATATCTCTTCCATCTGTTTTCAAACCTAAAACTATGCCAGAAGTGGCTGCAAAGCTTGAAGTAGTAGTCATAATCATACTTTTTTGTATGTCATGTTTTCTGTGCTCTGCCTACCCTACTAGGGAACGTAGGCATGATTGTATTTATGTATGTGTGTATGTATTTACTTCCAAAAGTTACAAATCAAGCGGATGTCAAAACACTCTAATATTTTAAAGGCGAAGGTTTGTGTATGAATTTCTCTATGTGTCTTCGTTTCTCTCTCTCTCTCTCTCTCTCTCTATGTCTCTATAGGTGTGTGAGCGTAGCTAGTTCGCTATAGAAATCGTTTAGACCGTCTCTAGCGAGTACGGTCACAGTAACCTCATGGTAATGGCACTGAATAGGAAATGACTCGGGCATCCGTCATGATTTATATGTGGAGAGGCAGATGAGGCTTGTTTGCGAGTTCCACACGGAACTGAAACTCGTTTGGAACTGTCACTTCCAGGTTATTTAGCACTCCTCATAGTATTCCACACGCGTCGCATAGTTTGAAACCGCGTGGGGTCAATTTATTACTTTCATTACGGCGTGTACGGCGGCTGATAAGTGTACAAGGTGAGCTGTGTTTTATCTCAGTTGGAGCTTCATTCAATTATTTGAAGTAGACGTGACTTTTACTCCGTTTCTGTTGTAGCGTTGTCACTATCGAAGCAAAACATAGAGACACGTTAGGTTAGGTTGGGTTAGTTTGTTGTTTACATACCCCCTGGGTTGTCGCCGCTTGCGGAAACAACTCAGGGATAGTGCGTAAACGCATTTCCCAACGTTGAAAAAAAAAAAAAGTTTGTTGTTTACATCTGTTGCATTATAACAACGGAAGTCTCATTTCGAGTTAAAAAACGAATTGAAATCTTCAATGATTTTAAAAATGTGTACATGAATAGTGAAATTTCACAGACTTTTGTTCTGTTGTGGTCGTTTGTATTTAGCCCCAACGCAAAAGGGGGATGTCATAAGTTTGACGCTATGTATTATGTATATCTGTCTATGGCATTGTAGCTCTCGAAACTAAAATAACTATTTTAATGCGCGTTATTTCGTTAAAAAGCCAGCTTTCTTATCCTGAAATGAAATGTGATCGATGATTTTACGAATTATTAAAGTTGTATATTATGTTGTATGCTTTGGGCGACAGGCTAGCAACCCGTCGCTGTAAAACCCGTTTCATCTATTCTACGCTTAAAACTAAAACTATGCTAGCAGTGGCTACGGAAATTGCAATAATCATGGTTTTGATTATGGAGCGTTCCGTGTGCTGTGCCTAATCTATTTGGAAATACAAGCGTTTTATGTTTTCAGTGTGGTGTCGGTTTTTAACCCCCGACGCAAAAACGACGGGGTGTTATAAGTTTGACGTGTCTGTGTGTGTGTGTGGGTGTGTGTGTGTGTGTGTGTGTGTGTGTGTGTGTGTGTGTGTGTGTGTGTGTGTGTAAATGTGTATGTATCTGTCTGTGGCATCGTAGCTCCCAAACGGATGATCCGATTTTAATGCGGTTTTTTTTGTTTGAAAGTTATAACTTTGATTGACTGATATATCAGTCGAGAGTGTTCTTTAGCTATGTTTGGTGGAAATCGGTTCAGGTCTTCAAGGTCATCAGGTCATTTGTTTGGTGCGATAAGAATGTTACACGTTCAGTAAACCCATTGGGTTGGGGCTCGTCGGGGGTGTTTTTAATTTTTAATTAATGTTGGTTTTAGAATAACACCCTTCTCCACGGATGGATGTAGTAAAAGGCAACTTAGAAAAAAACTCTAATAATATTAGCTAAGTCCACACCAGTGCGCTTTTACGTTCACCGTGCGTCTTCCTCTGACGCATGCCCGTGCAACCACAGCGCGTGCGCTGAAACTAGATCCGACCTCAATGAAGACGCCCTGGCGGCATGCGCTGTTGTTGGTGGTTGCTGTTGTTGGCGAAAGCGCAATGGTGTGGACTTAGCTATTGATGTTCATATCTTCCTTTAATCTCGGTGCCCAATAAAAAGAAGCGCAGTTACTCATGTTACAAATAAAGTATTGATTCAAAATCGAATCGAACTGTTTACACAAGAATTGTCATTGAACAGGAAATCTAATGTAATAGCGTGCGATGACAACATCCGCGCGGAAATGTGGAGCGACGGCCATTGGCGCTTGATGGATGAGTTTCCGACGCAGGCAGAGCACCTTTTCTATGTGCCGCCCTATAACTACGAGAGGCATGAGTTGGCATAGTAATATCCAGAGATGTCACGAATATTCGCATTCGTATAATGTGAATATTCGCATCAGTTTTAATATTCGAATTTTTAAAAATTTGCGAATGCGAAAGTGTGCAGGTCGCGCCTTGTCTCGCTCGCTCGATGTTGATATTGTTGATTTTGTAAGTTTTTTTATGTTAGATTTCATTAAAAAAAAAATTGTGTTCAAATACAAAAAGTTGATTTTTTAACAATAACTTTTTCAAACATAAATTGTAAACTTTCAAACAAAACAAACATAAAACATTTTTTTTCCAAACTATAATTTTGACATTCGTGACATCCATAGTAACCATACATAAACATCACGCCTGTATTCCCTATTGGGGTAGGTCTGCCTACGTGTTAAATTCTTGTAGGTATACGAAACGCTGCATAATCAAAACCACGATTATGGCACGTTCCATAGACACTTTAGCCAAACTTTAGCATAATATTTTTTTAAGTTAAGAGATACTATAGTGACCAATTTCTAGCCTGTCGTCTAAAATATACCTGAACTTACTTCCATAGTCGCTTCTTACGACATTCACGCAAGAAACCGAGAGGTGTTATTCTATCCCGACACCACATAGGTTAAAACTTTTAGCAATGCTTAATTTGTAAATGTATACTTGTATTAGATTTCTTTGTTCCTTTATTACGGTAGTCTTGTCTACAAAAAATAATATTGATATTAAAATATTTGACGATTTTTTTTTCCTATGTACACAATTAAATAATAATAAGCATAGCATTGCAATATTATAGACCGGTTCCGTCCAATTATTCGGTATTCCTTTCATGTCATTTCGCAAACTGTAATATCTGAAACGGCTTTTTCTTACAGATATTTTTTTCTTTTGAACAAATAATTGCGACATCGTTCCCTTTGTAGTTGACTTAGTTATAAATGGATAATAAAGAGATTCAGAGAGATGAATAGGTATAGAAAAGACTATAGTAGATTTGTTTAGGTAGTTACAACAATGTAAACAATCTTGACATGTCTTTTTGTTGAAATACACAGTCTAATAAAAATGAATATCGTTACACTATACAATTCGTCGAGCGTGTATGACGAGAGTTATGAATGTGAGTGAAGCGAGAGAAGTATGTCAGAATAGAAGCGAATGGCGCTCTGTTGTCTCTGCCTACCCCGCAGGGAATAAGGCGTGACGGTTATGTATGTATGTATGTATACAATTCAATTATGAAACTAACTGATTTTTTCATACCTAAATTGTAAAATGTAAAGATTTCGATTTATAAAGTGTATGTTTAAATAAAAAGACACGTCAAGATTGTTTACATTGTTTTAACTACCTAAACAAATAAGGTATAGTTAATGCAGACTAGTTGCTGCAGCGACAGACTAGCATCCTCTCACTATTGTACCTATTAATCTAGACCCTAAAAATATGCTAGAAGTGGCTGCAAAACGTTAAATACCTACGTTTTGAGTAGTTTTGACTATCGTAATATGTAACGTTTTGTATGATTTGTCTATCCTACGAGTATTTTAAAATACAGTCGATGTGTAGTTAATGCAGATAGTTTGAAATAGCTGACCAATTTGAACAATCACATTTTAATACAATGCTAGTAGCTTTTGTTTTAGCTTACAAATCGAGTCCGGGCAGCTGTAGGTAGACCCATCAAAACAACGGACCGGCACAAATTCGTTAAATGCAGAGTTAATTCCATTCTGACATGCGGGCTGAAACTGGAGCATCCCAAGTATTTTAGAGTTAGAGCTGCAAATATTATTTCGAATTCGTTTGTAATTTACGAACTAAAATTTTCATAAATCGAAAGATAGATAAAAATACAAAATATATTCCTAAATTGGTAAGTCAAAGCATCCGAAACGCCACATAGATAAAGTTATGACTATTTCGCTTTTCTTAGTCACCTCTAGCACATTTTTTAGGTTTTAAGTTAAGTGGTACAATATGAACGGCTTGCTAGCCTGTCGCTTTGAATGTACCTTAAAATGTAGTCCCTTAGTAGTCGCCTCTTACGACATCCACGGAAGAAGTGTACAGGTGTTATGTTTAACCCGACACCACCGAAAAGTATAGGAATAGTCATGGTTTAGGCCTGAAACAGTGCTCGACCGACGGTCAGCGCTGACCGTCGGTCGAGCACTGTTTCAAGCCTTAGGATTTTGTGTGCTCTACTTATTGGAGAATTCAGGCGTGATAAATGTACAGTCCCCGGTATCTAACTTGGCAAGGTTTTGAGTAGAGGGGGTAAGTTCACGTATCGCTTTATCACGGAATAAGGCTTGAAATAGTGCTCGACCGACGGTCAGCGCTGACCGTCGGTCCTGACCGTCAGCGCTTACCATCGGTCGAGAAAATGCATTCAGTGAGTGCTACGCTGACAGCGAACTGCGACGCGCGTACCGTCAGCGTAGCTGTGTGCGCGTTCAAGACTTGCATAGAATAGCTACGCCGACCGACAGTCAGCGCTGACCGTCGGTCGAGCACTGTTTCAAGTCTTAGGCTGCGCGAAATCGTCCCCACCACTTAAAACTTAAGGACTGTATGTATGTGTAAAATTTTCAAAAATGGAACAGTAGCTTTTAACTTTAACTTTTACCAGCCAGTGTTATTCACTGTATGACTGTATGACGTATTAAAATTAAAACTCTCTTATAAGTCACTACTCACTATACCTGTTCGAGATATTGATGTTTGTGAGAACAAATCTATCTATGTTTTCTCGGGTAAACGTAGTCGGCAAGCAAGTCCGTCGCACAGGACAGCTGTGCACAGTGCCCCGTCGGATGGCGCTCTCAGCGAAGAACCCGCGAGTCATAGGCTAGCGTCTCCCTGCCGAGCTAAAGAACGAACCGTCCGATGATGCATTTAGGCGCAAACTAAGAAACCTTTTGTTGGATAAACCATTGTATTATGTTTGAGAGTTTTAGATTTTATTACAATTTTTGTTTACTTTTTGACATTTACCTTTAACATTTATTTTTTGATTTTGACATTTTTGACATTTTGTGATTTGATTTAATTTTATTTTAATGTTCGTGATATTATTAATTTGTTATTGTATTTGTTAGTTATTACCAATTGTTCACCATTTGACGATCTTTTTGTGAATTCTTTGTATCTGACATATAATTTGGATGTAATGTAATTTTCAAAAAGAGACAAATAAATCTATCTATCTAAGTCCAAAGACTTCGAAACAAGCAGATCACCGGGGTCTGTATGTATTGTGTAAAAACTTAAAAACTAGAACTGTGACGTTTAACTTTCATTATTATCAGCCGTTATCCGCTACAGGGCGGACAAAACTCTCTTGCAACTCGACTTCGAAACAACCAGATCATCGACATAGTTGTAGTTCTAAAAATTTGCTAGCTCAAAGGTAATGGTTAGCGCAGCCGGTGCGGGTCGTTCTGCTACTAGGTGAAGTGACTAGGTGTAGCGGACTGGAAGCGGAATGCTAAGAGCTTGATATGGGGCTTGTTAGTATGCATAGAGGGATACACGCTATGTGTAAAGCTCGATGTGCTTAGGGCGGATTCGCAGTCCTAACTTGTTTACGTTTGTGGATGATTAAAACTAATTTTCTATTTACTATTGCGAGTGGCAGGATTCATTCGGATTGATAGCACCTTACCCGCTGACCCTTAAAGCAGCAGTGGTCACATCGTTGTGTTACGGCTTGAAGAGTGAGAGAGCCAGTAAGATTACAGTTGATCTCTTTCTGGCATTGGTGATTGCTTATCATCAAACATTTGCTTCTGTTATTTCCTCATGGTATAAAAACACGATGAAGAAAAAATCTTAGACAAAGGATTAAATGATCAAATGGGGCAGTCAGACCACAGGAAACACAACCTGGTAATCGTAGAAATCATATACCATGTGTAACGTTTTACAGCCACCTTAAGCATAGTCTTCGGTTAAGACATAATATACTACTAGAACCTTTCGTATAATTATGTCTCGAGAACTATTATCACAGAAAGTAAATATACGACGTAAAGTAAAGCACGGGTTATAAAAACAAAATATTAAGGGCTTCTACATTTTCCTGTCGCAGGTCCGCTTGCTAAACTAGCGGCAAAGGAAACCCTTATTACGCGGTTCCGTCCTTTTCATATCGTACGACTGCAAGCATCACAGCTTACCACATAACAAAATGAGATTTTACAGTCGGGTGCCTTTAATAACCGAGACTACCCGGAGAGGAAGGTATTTTATCAAAGAGGAAAAAAGAGGATTCACGTGCGAGAAATTATACCTTACTTCGCCACGGTTTTGAACTTTTTAGGGTACTGTGTTTCTACAGGAAAAAGGACCTTTACAGAACCACTTCATTGTTCGACTGTCTATCAGATCTGTTTGTTAAGACTCATTTTCTCAGGAATGTGTGGAGAGGTAATAATGAAATATATGTCAAATACTACATTTAAAGTCCACGGTCACATTAAGTTGCGAAAAATAAAATCTCTTAATGGATCTCTTCTTCCTGATCTTTGAGCGATTGACAAAATATTTGAAATATTATAAGTAGAAAAACAAACCTGCACCTGGACCTTCTGCACGTATTACCTTTTCGGTACGGAATCATTCTCGCGTGATTCCGACTCGAGCTTGCCCGGTTTTGTTCTAACGCGAATGAGTTTTCCTTAGATAAGTATGTCAGAATGAGACTTTTCATAAGAACAGCGGAGTTTATTATCGCTAGGAAGGCAAATGAAGCTCGGATTTCTTTATTTCTGGTAAAATGATTTTTGTAATGAAAGCTTTATTACATCAAATTAGATATACATGCATAGATACATACATCACCTCTACATAATATTTATGCTAAATGGAGTAGGCGAAGCACCCGAAACGCTACACAGACAACTAATTCTAGCATTTATTTATTTATTTAAGTTGTGAGGTCCAATAGTCACAGGTGGCTAGCCTGTTCCCTGACATATCTAATCTATTTCGTTATTTGCCTTTTACGGCATCCACGAAAAAACAGGAGAAGTGTTATACTGAAGTAGACACATTACTGGTTATCAAATGCGAACAAAATAAATATAAGCACTGCGTACAGTTTACCCGAACAAGTTATCAATTTTCATATAATAATAATTAATGATCTAGCCTTAATACGTCCCACAGCTGGGTACTGGCCTTTCAATGTGAGAAGGTTTAGGCCGTAGTTTCCAGACGGGTCCGATACGAATTGGGATTCTCACTAACAATATTGAATTACTTTGTGTCACTGTGTGCAGGATTAAGAATATATGGAAGAGGTATAATAGTGAATTTCTAGCCTGTCGCCTAAAGCATACGTAAACCTATTTCCTTAGACGCCTTTCACGCAAGAAATGGAGAGGTGCTTTTCTATCCTGGCACCACAAGGGTTATGATAAAAGTGGCTGCGAGGCGTGAAACACTCATTGTTTTGCCTACGCCACGTTCCATGTGCGCTGCCTACCCCATTTGGGAACACAGGCGTGATTGTATTGTATTTGTATGTAGGTACTATGTGCAGGATTCCTCGCAATGTTTTACTTCGCCAAATAGCTCGTGGAAATATCGTAAAAATTCAGAGATGTGAGCTTGGGATTCAGTACCATAACTCCCTGCTTGAGAGGCCACAGGTCAAACCGCTACGGCTGAAGACTCAATACCACCCAATCATTAAGCGCTTTTATTCACAAATTCGATGACATTTTTCTTGACAGCTAAACGGGTTGAAATCTTTTCCTGATTTAAAATAAGTAGACGCCAGTTGCCGCCTGTTGCTCGGGGAGTTGATTTTCCACTCGCGCCGCATCGACCTAGAATCTAGACTAGATGGAGAAAGACGACACTGGGAATTTTAATTTCCGTTGCCATGTTTAACTGAGTTTAGTGATTCTTTGATATTCTTATCACTGCATTGCATTTTTATATACCTATCAGTGCAGACCCATTATCATTGTCCATTTAGTTACAGTAAGGAAATTTTCTTGATAGAATAACACCTCTGCATTTCTTCCGCGTGTATCGTGAGAGGAGACTGAGGAATTAGGTTAATGTATATTTTTGCCCGTGTGGTACCGGGTTAGAATAGCACCACCCCCTTTCTTCCCGTGGGTGTCTTAAGAGTCGACTCTGGGAAAGGGTTAGTGAATTGTGGGCGACGGGCTAGAAACCTGTCACTGCAATATCACGTTTAACCATCTGATTACCCTGAAATTGCTAAACGTGGCACTGGATTTTTGGATTCATGTGCTCTGCCTACCCCTCTTGGGAAAACAGGCGTGAGAATGAGAGTATGTATGTATGTATATTTTAGGCGACAGGCTAACAACCTGTCACTAATATACCTGCCAATTCAAAACCTAAAAAAATATGCTAGAAGTGCCCACGGTGAAATAGGTCACGGTTTTATTTATGTAGGGTTTCGTGTGCTGTGCCTAGCCCATTCGGGAATACAGGCGAGATGGTTTGTATATGTGGTTTCGGGTTTGGAATATCATATCATTTCTTGATCTGTAAATCATGTCATGGGTATTGTACTGTAAAAGGATTTCCCTGGTATCTCACTGTCGTTGGACCCGCGTCTGGGCGATCCGGGACATCGACCTATCAATTATACACGCCAACATTGATCGATGGAAGCTTGGTATCGATAAGGCTTTATATTATGCATCGCGATTGTGTTTTCGCGATTTCGTTTTTCGTATGTTTTCTACTGATTCGATAATTATTGCGAAGAGTTTGGATGGATGTTCCGATGTCAGATACGTTTTGGGTTTGATGCGATTTTTGTCAGATTAATTGCTCCTCTTATATTATCATTTACTTCATCGGATCCGTTCACAGCCAGATTTGCTTTTTAAACGGTATTATCGAGTAACATGATATGACGGTAATCGGATTCTACGGAAAACGTATCTGTGAAATAAATGCAAAAGGGTAGCGAATCTGACGAATATCGTATTATCGAACCAAAAACGTATCTGACCGTGGGGGTGAGTTAGCGTACCGCTTTTACCTGAAAAAAAAAAAAACGATGCTCGAACTTACCCCCGCCACTTAAAATCTTGCCAAGTTGATTGCCGACTACTATAGGTACAGTCAAGTTCACTATGACTTAACATTTCTACATATACTGACAACCATTTGTAAGTATATATTTGTGAACAGTTGTTCGTAGAAATATTAGGTGAACTTGACTGTAAGTATGTTAATACTTAGATATTAAGCTATTTTAGTACTCGTAGGCGTTGGCAACGAGCGTAAAATCCCCTGGTATTTGTTACACCTATTAAAAAGTTTCTACTTCGTATACTGTACAGTTTGCCACGGACTAATTATAAAGGGAAGAGATTTGTAATAAACATTTTAATAAACTAAATTTTTACTACGATGGCTGACTTAGAATAGAAGTGACAACATCAAAGAAAAAGAACTAACCAAATAACCATTGAAATAATATTAAAACCGACATGAGAGCGTCTGCTACACTATGTAATTATATTATGCAAACAAAATGTTACATCTAACTATTTTTTGCATAGGCATAGATGTCGGTTATTTTATACAGATTCTGTTTTTGTATATTTATACATAAACTTCGAGCATGTTGTCCCAAAAGGGGTAGCCAGCCAAAACCTTGACTATTTTACGATTCGTAGCCTCTCTTCTAACATAATTTTGGGTTTATGTATAATACAGATTGGTCACCAGACTGTTGCCTAAAACATACCTAAATCTGTTTCTTTTGTTTTCTTCTTGCGCCATCCATGGAAAAACTTATTCCAACCCGACAGGAGTCAGGAAAAAATCCAGATAGGTATATAAGTTATTTCTGAAAGTGGAGGTAAATAAAATGAACAACTTTATTCACGCAACTCAAATTCCTAACACGTCTTGTAAAGTGTATTTGTTTGGTCGGATGTAGCAATAATTCGGTTCTGCGACCAATTCTGATAATACATTTACCGACACAATATCTGTTCAGTGAGCTGTGAACGAGCAAGCCTTTCATCGCCTGCGTCTTATTTGTGTTCGTATGAGTACCTATTTGTTCATTGGTTACGATAATTTCAATGCAATATTAATATAAATCTTTTGATCCCTACTGTTTTTGTTTCATTAGATTGGTATTGGTGAAAAACTTAGGTAAGTCACCTGTTGTATGTGGTTGTGTACAGATTGCAATAAATGAAAATAAGAAAACAATACTTGATATTGACAACTATTTAAATCTTATCGTGACAGTCGTGTCAATTTTAAGTGGACAGGAATAATCAAACTTGAAGGATAAACAAATAATGAGTTTGCAAACCATACGATATATTACAAAATTTAAAATTAGAATTAGAATTCGCACGCATTATTCACACATACCTACAACATGCGACTTAGTTAAGTTTTTCACCTATACATCTTACAAGTACATGGGTTTGAAGTTAATGAATCGTCAATATTGATAAATGATCGAATCTGATCGAATACCCGAGAGATTTTGTTATAAGAATGTTTATTTTCCATGTGGTGTCGGATTTCGAATATCACCTCTCTATTTATTCCGAACCTACTTGTTGTAAGAAGCGAATAAGGATTTTGGTTGAGGTATCTAGCAGCTAGCAGGTATTTAATTAACGTTTCATTTACATCTAAAATTATGCTTACAGTGGCCACGAAATGTTATATAATCATTGGTAACATTTATCAAACAGCATGTAGGTATCATTTCGTATGCTGAGGCAACTGTCTTGAAAACCTCCCTAATTGAGCTAATCTTAAGTCTAATTTGCAATCAAACAGGTTTGTAGATAAAAAACCCGTCAGGTGACAATTTCTAGTAAAGTAGGTAGGTACCACATTTGACATTTAGCAGAACATTTATACTGTTTACTTTGAACCCACAGTAATGCGTGAAACTGACGGTATACCCTTAATACGGTGCTCTCTTGTCAAGCCCCAAAATTATGATGGGATGATACTTTATTCCATTTATATTAGACGCGAAACGGTTTTACCGTGGGGGAGCATGTGTTCCGCGCGTTCAATCTCAGTGATATTGACTCTTAAGTAAATTTTTCGGCAATATGGTAACGCGATACGATGGCGCTGGTTCTCATCACCAACGTACTGAACCTTCTAACTCAGCGAGTGTGAAAGGGACAGATGCTTTCTATCGCCGAGTGTGGTAAGGCGTCTCCAATAAACCCCATCTGTGAAATGTCTGCGCGAGCGAACGACGATGCGATTCAATATACGGATACGTGCTTGATTAAAACATGAGTCTAGGCTGCGTAGGCATTTTGTATTGTATGAATACCTAAGTGAGGTCTTCTTGGAATTGGTGCCTATTTTCTTCGCTTGTGACAATAATAATAAGGGTAGCTATTGAATTAAGGCTGCCATGTCTGTCTGGGGATCAGACGTGTTTTTAATTTCAAGTAAGGGAACGGCCCAAGTCATGGACAGTTTAAGATGATTCGCACCAGTAATGGACACTTCATTCCTAATTAAAAGACCTTATGGTTGTGAATTGATTGTTCTAACTTATGTGACTATTCCGTAGTGGTTATTTAATAAGAGTCCTTCACGCAAGTCCATAAGGGTCCTTGCATACGGGCTACCGGCCACAGGCACAAAATGATGCCTCTGTCTGGCATATTTTCTGTACCTAATATTCATACATTTTATACGGACTCGCTGCACACGGTTGACGCCGGCGGCCGCCACCATGCTACAATCGTCGCGGCCACTAAACTAAAAAATGACTATCGCGCGCTTCAACTACTTTTGTAGCTACGTCTCGTGGCGGCTTTTGTGCCTGTGGCCGGTGGCCCGTGTGCGGCGAGACTTACTGGTGATGTTACCTTATAAGTAACTGGACCGATATTTGTTTATAAAAGTGGAGATTCACCGTTCTCTTCTTTTTATTCCAGATTCAAATTCTTCGTGTACTCAGCATTCGTGGAAGGTCGAACGACAGACGCAGTGCGCGTGATCGCGGCGACAAAAACGCGCGGCGCGGACGCCGTCGTCTGCCGGCTGTGGCTGGTCGACAACCGCACTATCACTGTCAAAGCTAGAGTGAAGGTTTGTACTTTTGAGTTAGGTTAAAGTATCTGCGAAGCCGCATTTGCACTTTCCACTTTACTATACGAGATAAGAATATATATCCGTGGCGTGACAAAAATATCGACCCGACGTCCTCGCTCGTAAATACGATACCATACTGTTCTTAAGAGATTAGCGCAGTACCCGTTTTATAGCTATTTCAGTAAAAAAACGAGTGGATCGTGTTTGCGTCAAAATGCATCAATTTGTATGGAACATGAGACAACGCTACCAAGCGGCACGTTTGCAAAACATCTTCCATCGAATCAAATTAGTGGTTTTTATTTAGAGTAGATCAAGACACATGAGCGAGCGAGCCATTGAGTATTTGTTAGAAAACCAGCAAGCATTCGCTTAAAACTAGAGAAATGTTTTTTATTCTTCAGGATCAGGATACGCAGCGATTAGGTTAACTAATACCAGAAAAGAAACATTACACTTCTGCAGTAGTACCTAAGAAGAAAAGCGTGCTGCTGGTTTTCTTCTACTGTTAAGATTTTTCTTTTAACTCCTTAATTTTATTTTACATTATTATGAACTGACTTAATTTTTGAGACGCATTGTTCCTTTGTCATAGATAGTTCATAGTGGTGCCTATGGCACACTATACTTTGCCAAATTAGGGGTGGCTAACAAGCCAGATTTTTCTATTTTCGATGTAAATGGTGTGTCAATACTGTATTGAAATAATATGTGAAGAGTCGCTTGATTGCTGTATTTACTGTGTACCTAATCTGACTTCATTAAATCTATTTATATTTGAATAAGTATAAGATAATGTTTACAACCGAAAATGTTATTTTGTATTTGCATGTGATTTTCTGCTTCAACGTGTTTTCTTATATTTTCCAGCCTATCCGCGAGAACTGGAATCTGAAGTACAGCGCGTCATACGTCATGTGTAGCCTGCGCAACACAGGCATACGTGCGCAGGAGACGTCGGGCGCCGTGGTGGCCGTGCTGGCTGAGAGCGCAGCGCACCGCGCGCCCACCAACCTGCTACCAGTGCTCGACACCTTGCCCAAGCCCGGTATAGAGGTTAGTGGGGAATCAACATGACTAAACCTAATAAGCTTAATGATCGCAGGCGCAAATTTGAGTTTTCGAAGTCTACCTTGGCAAGATTCTAAGTTTTGGTGGTAAGTTCTCGCATCGCTTTTTCCGTGGAAAAGCGGCGTGCAAATTAACCCTCACTACTTAAAATTTCGCCACGTTACATGTCGAGATCTGTACCTTGTCTTAAGGATAAGTGAAGCACCGGCCAAGAGGGAGTCGGACTCACGCACGAAAGGTACGGTATTATTGACTAGGGAAACAAATGCCTACCTGTTACCATTTATATACTCGTTTATCGAACAAAATTAGCAAAAAAAATGCGTTTTTGTATGGGATGTAGAATGCGAAAGTCAGAAATTTGAAAGTATGAAAATATAAAGATGCTCGTTATAATAATGTATTATTCCGATTCCAGGAAAACCTTCATGTGTGTGTGAAACCGTTCCACTACTCGTACGCCCGCGACGACTGGCTCGTGGAGTGGTTCGAGCTGAACCGCCTGCTGGGCGCGAGCCACTTCTACATGTACAACGAGTCGCTGAGCGCGCCGGTGGCCTGCCTGCTGGAGCGCTACCGGCGCGAGGGGCTCGTCACGCTGCTGCAGTGGAAGCTGCCGCTCGTGTCCAAGGTGGAAATAAGGTATATTCATCGCCTGTATTCCCAAATGGGTTTGGCAGAGCAGACGAAACGCTTCATAGACAGAACCAATGATTGGTTTTTTTAGGGTTTGAATTGGCCGGTATTATAGTGACAGGTTGCTAAACACAGGCACCATATAGGCAGGGGAGGTCTACTCTGCAGTTTAGGTACGCTCCGTTCGCGAGACTTCGTGAAAGGTACATGGCAAGAAGGTAATGGTAGAAAAAGACAACAATAGTTTTGTGGAGTGGTTCGAGCTGAACCGTCTGCTCGGAGCGAGCCACTTCTACATGTACAACGAGTCGCTGAGCGCGCCGGTGGCCTGCCTGCTGGAGCGCTACCGCCGCGAGGGGCTCGTCACGCTGCTGCAGTGGAAGCTGCCGCTCGTCTCCAAGGTGGAGATAAGGTATGTACCATCGCGAACAGGGATTGTTGAGCTACTTACCTATGTTTGTAACTTGGTCGTCATTGATTACACGTCTAAATTGCAAACAGTGGCAAGTGGCTCAACAATCCGGGTTCGTGACTGTACAAACTCAAGCCTGTATTGCTAAATGGAGTCTGCAGAGCAGACAAAACGCTACATATAGGCAAACCGTGACTAGATTTTTTCAGGGTTTGAATTAGCCGGTGTAATAGTGACAGGTTACCCATATTTTCTTAGTCGCCTATTACAACGTTCACGGAAGAAAATAGAGAGGTGTTATTCTATACCCGACACACACAGGTGGAAAAGGTCCATTCCGCAGTTTAGGTAGGTAAGCTAAGTCTACGGTAAATCGTGTTACAGCGGAAAAGTTACCAGAAATTTTAAATTATCCGTCTAACTAAACGGACCTTAACACAGCTACTTTTGTGTTATCATACCAGCGTTTAATGTATTGAAAACATCGGACGTAGAGAGCTTCGGTTTTTTTTTCATAATAGACGAGGCTGTATGGATTGTTTCCTTTTGTCTTTGTTTAAAAAAAAACAGTTTCAGTGCTTGATCTTTCTTGTTATCAGGACGGAAGGCCAGTTTGCTGCTTTCAACGACTGCCTGTACCGGTCGATGTCGCAAGCAGGCTGGCTCTTAGTCATCGACGTCGATGAAGTGGTGTTGCCGCGGCGCGAACGCACGCTGCCTGCCCTGTTGACAGCCCTCAGAGCGTCGTACAACCCACCTTCCAGGGCGCCCTCGGCGTTTCTGTTTAGAAACGCTTTCTTTTATTTAAGATGGGAGGTACGTCGGAGGGTTTATTGCGTTCAGTTCTTAAAAAAGAAAAATGCAAATTTATTAGTTTGACGCTCTTGAAATGATGTACCGTGACTTTATTGCGTTGAAATGAAAGTGGTACCTACAAAGGACATATTTGTAGAAAGTTACACATACATCACGCTGCATTTCGAAGTGGGGTAGACATATCACACGAAACGCTACCACATAAACAAAACCATGACTATTTCGCGTTTCATTGCTAGTTCTTGCACATTTTATAGGTTTAAGTTAAGAAGTATGTACCTACCTCCAATAGTGACAAGTTGCTAGCCTGACGCGAAACAACCTATTACCTTAGTCGACTCTTACGACATCCTCAGCAGAAATAGAGATGTTATTCTAACCTACACAGGACCAACAGGCCTGAAACATACCATAACATATTTTCCTTACTCCAAATGAAGGTGCTCTTCCAAAGTCACATAATTTCAAATCGCGAAATACCTATTCAGGACGACGCAGAGGCGCCTGCGCCGCTACTCACGGCTCGCAAGACGCGCCGCTGGGCCGCGCCGCACGCGATCAAGAACCGCAGCAAATACGCGCTGCGATCGACCGACGCGGTCGAGCTCGGCAACCACTTCATTTGGGAGCTCGCGCCCGGCGCCAGCGCGGCCGGAGTCCCCACGGACCGCGCGCTGCTGCACCACTATCGGGTAAGGAAGAACCGCAGCAAGTACGCGCTGCGGCCGACCGACGCGGTCGAGCTCGGCAACCACTTCATATGGGAGCTCGCGCCCGGCGTCAGCGCGGCCGGAGTTCCCAGGGACCGCGCGTTGCTGCACCACTATCGGGTAAGGAAGAACCGCAGCAAGTACGCGCTGCGGCCGACCGACGCGGTCGAGCTCGGCAACCACTTCATATGGGAGCTCGCGCCCGGCACCAGCGCGGCCGGGGTCCCCACGGACCGCGCGTTGCTGCACCACTATCGGGTAAGGACGAAGAGGCTTAGCAGAGGCGCGGGATCGACTACACCTGTCACTGTCTAACTAAAGACGTCAGAAAGTTATAGTCTATCCTGCACGCTTGTTGCTGTGCTAAGCCTACTGGGTTATGTCGTCGTCTTAAGTGCGCTGATTCTGAGAATTGTATGAGAAACAAATTACTGTCGCCATTTTGTGGGTAGTACAGTACCCGCAAGGTTTTAGGGGGTTCAAGGGGGTAAGCTCGCTTTACCGTGACTACTTAAAATTGCGTTGAAACCATTCATAACCTTCAACTCGTTATCTCAACCATACAATTTAATTGTATTTCAGATGGCCTGCGAGTTTGGCGGCATGCAATGCATCATGGTGCCGTCCACGATTGACCGCACGGCGCACCGCTGGGCCGAGGACCTGATGCAGCGCGTCACAGCAGTCAAGCAGCAGCTTGCCAGGACTTGCCCAGCGTAGGAAGGAAGATACTGGTTTAGTGGTAAACTGATGAGGCGGTGGGATAGAGACTGGCCAGTAATATGCAATTTAGGTGTACACTACTTATATCCGAAATGTTGTTATTCCGAATGCTATAGAGTTCCGAATTCCGACAAATCTTATTAGTTTCAATAGTCACACGTCTAACCTAATGTAAAGTTAGCTTATACGATAGGTATTTAAACGTTCTAAAATATTGGTGGTTTATCAGAAAACTGCAGTTGGAATTGTCACAATTCAAAATGATGTAGCATTTGGAATAAAGAAGTTTGCGAATTTTGGGGTGATCCCACAATGTAGCTGTAAAAAGCTGCGGTGGTAGGAAGAAGTCTGAGAAATCGGAGAGGATGGCGAGAACCGCTCAGTAAAGATGTTTTGGGCGTGAAATCACTACAAATGTTCAACTGATTTATGTACTGTACGATTTAACACACTCACTGTGACCGGCGTAATGTGTTTTTGTGACTTCCACCCAGTGCCGCTGTCAAAGATTCGCAGGCATTTGAACGCACAAGTGCCACCTGAAGAAGATTTGACTCCAAAAGGTGGCAGTGAATGCGTTAAGCCACATAATGTTATTGAAAATGGTTCCACATTTAAAAAAATACAAGTGAATTGAGCCTTGGTTGCCACTGTTATAGATTCTAGTCTAATATGGTTGGTACTGCCAACAGCGTGGAAATAAGAGAAAAGAAAGATTTTGTAAGAGAGCTGACGAAAATAATTTCGCTACCCTAAGAAAAAGCTCGATGTTGGCAATTTTGCTCAACGGAACAATAAATTGTCATTTTCAGTATCAACAAAACGAAGGCCAAATATTTGTATGAGAGGAAAGAATACAAGTAGGTCATGGAAATAATTAGTTAGGCAAACGACTTGATATTCTAGTCGTTTTTTTGTAAATTATACGTTCTAACATTAATAACACTACAATATTTAGTAGGTAAACCGTTAAAATGGTCGTATAACCCATTTTGGTAGTTGTTGTACTGGGCTTAATAAAATTAGGTCGAAATAATACAACCTGTACAAAATCAAGGTACGAGTACGTCTATCACAAGTTAATAAATAGGATAAGTATTCATTTTATAAAATATCGCACCTTGAGAATCAAAACGTCACTATACGAAATATGTCTATTTTGAGTTATCATTGCCATCTAGCTATGGAAGCCGCA